>JAACNH010001673.1:0-62119 GCA_019447015.1 Hymenochirus boettgeri | reverse complement strand
TGTATCTCTTTGAATACAGTAATTGGACACTTGATGCTTACACATTTGATTACGCACACATTGGCGGTGAATGGTAGGACAGACTCTCTCCTTCAGAACATAGTGATATGTTTCACTGATGCATTCAAATGGGTGTGTGTAAATTGTATTGGTAGAGTAATGTAAGGTGGTGTTGACAGATGTAGTATGCCTTTTGATTAAGGACCTGTGAAGAAAACTTTGAAACGTTACAAGTTTACAGCCTTGTTTCCTGTTCCGTGTGGCCGTCAGATGGTGCGACTCTGTGTTTTCCATTAAATGGACTGCCACCCTTCAAGGGTAAAAGCCAACACGTAAAATTTCTGGACTTAAAGAATTTTTTATACAACATCATCAATTACAAACCACCCTTTTTCATAAAGCCCACAGACAAAAATCAATTTTCTCTACAGAGTTGCCCATCCAGAGTCTTAAAACATCCATGACCATAACAGCCACAATTTCAGTGAGTTCTCAGGAAACATGACTCGACAATTGCTAAAAACATTTGGCTGACCTTAAGAGGCATTATATGAAAAAAACACATTGCCCTTGCCAAGTTAAATTCATGTACTCTGTGCTGCCTTAATCCTATATCTGTCACTGACTCTGTTTTAACCACGGTGTCAGATCTATGTGCAGCATTCCCCCCTCTCCCTCCCCTCTGTTACCTCCTCCATGTCTCAGCTCCGGCTAACCGACAAGCTTTTATTGTGCAGTAGGTTTAAAAGTTCAACATCCTGAAAAGCACACCCACGCACGTTGGCCAATAGAAAGCAAGCGTCCTGGAGACACGGAAGAAGGAGATCAGTACAGTTTACGATCTCTCACTTGTGACCCATCATCAATCAGTGAAAGCTATTAAAGAGGGGGGTCAAGTGCAGCCTTATATTTACCATCAAGCAACCTCTCTCCCCCTGCTAAGCTTGTTATCTCTATGTTTATTACAGAGTAGGGAGGGAGGTCATGTCACAGGGATTTGATTGACAGTCCAAGTAGGAGTATAGGAATTCAATCACGTATTCTTCTAACTGTGTATCTCCAGGACAGAGAGTGGAATCTGAAAAAGTGGAGACACTCTGGGGTTGTGGGGATTATAGAACACATGAAAAGAAAGAAAAAAAAGTTCATTTTCCCACTAAGATGCCCTTTAAATTAAATTTTGCAATAGAGGCTACTCTGAGACTGAACTAGATCAAACAGAGCATAGATTCTTCCCATTCCACCAACAAGTTGTTAGTAAAGCAACCCAACGTGATATGTAAGACTGCATACGAATATAATCTGAAAAGCATTTTAATTAAAAAAAATCCATCAACCAAAAAAAAGACAATCTCTTCCCTTCAAGAATACCATTCTACAACACGGGACATTCTTTGAGAAATAAGTAGTTAAAACTGACATTATTACTAAGGAGATCATTAAACCACTGACAAATAGCTTGCTATAGATGTCCCAACTGTACAACTTGCATGGCATGCTCTCCCGGGCCACTTTCCCCTCATCTGCACATGGGCAAACGAATTACAGTTTGTGGTAGATACTCATGTATGAGTAGGAATGTCATGTATTATATTTTGTGCCCTTGTGGTCTTGTTTTAGAGAAAGAATGAACAACCATAGAATGTCTATTTGACAAGCTCTGTCTGATAAGACCAGAACGTGTCCCGATAAATATGGTGTATTGCAGTAGCCTAACATTGCAGTCTCTTCAATCACCCATTGAGTAGCCTTGGTGGATGATTATCAAAGGACTTGAAACAATGATATAGAAACCTCCTTTTATTAGAGGGCTTAGTGGATTCGTTCTCTGGGAAATTTAACACCTCTTGGGCTCAACGAACTGTGGGCCCTTCAGTGTTTCCTATAAACAGCTGAATGATGGTCTATTGTAAGAACTGGAACAGTGTTCAATAAGACTTACGATCTTCAGTATAATCTTTTTTAAGTCCAATTAACAGATAATATCTGCTCAGTCGCTTCGGTTATTGCTACTTTATGTAATTTGGCAATGTTACAGATTATTGCTGATAATTATTTATCTTTTTTTCATAGGCCTGTATCATGTCAGTGTTCATAACCCTGCTTTGAATGTTGCAATCAATCGGGGCCAGCAATTTATCTTGTATATATTGTAATAATCAATTGATGTTCTGGTCCCTTTCTGCTGTGCTTTTTTTGTATACCTTGATGCTTTTAGCTTTTCTTAACTATTGAGTTCTATGTTTTCTAAATAATATGAATCCTCTTGAAGTTTCAGTATTTACTCTTTTTATCTCACGCACACTTTGCACTTTCCTGTCACACTGTGCACCTTATGCTACCTCATTTGTATCCCCACACCTTATTGGTCTATGACCTGTTTACTCTACTACGAATCTAGGTGGAGGTGTTTCAAAGGAAGTCACACACCTTGCTTCAGACAAGAGCCAGACTTGAAAAGAAGCTGACATACTTGTTACATACTATGTTATTTCAGACTAAATGTACGATAGGTGTATAGATTGACTGCCACTGTGTGTAAAGTATTAACATGATGTCTATTTATGTGAGATTTCTCAGGTTTGTGAGTAGGGTGCATTTGAAAACCAGTGTGCTAGGTCTACTTTGGGCATTAGATTATTTTCATCAATATTCTGTGTCTACTTTGTATTAGAGTTGTGGAGTGTATTTGTGACAATGCACTCCATGAAAACCCAGCATTTCCTGAATCGTATAAATGTCTAGATATCATTTAGCAAATAGCTCTGCACCAAAGCAGATATCTATACCAGACACCTACTCAAATATGCATGTACCGAATAATGTCACTATGATAAATCCCTTTAAATGTCTAACTGTTTTACAAGCTATCTCTATCTCTAGCTGCGATGCATATATTCTCAGTTGCTGTACCTTTTTGATATTAGTTATTATAGTATAGTGTGTGAGGTATAAAATTAGGACCAATAAGTGTTTGTAGAAAATGATTTGTGATGATGTGTGCTTGTTTTCCAAAGATTCCTTCAAACATAGAAAAACAATATCTGGACAAAATTAATATTAATTTAATACAAACATGTTCAGTACATTAGTGCATAAATACTTAAAAATACTGAA
This sequence comes from Hymenochirus boettgeri, assembly GCA_019447015.1. Lineage (NCBI taxonomy): Eukaryota > Metazoa > Chordata > Amphibia > Anura > Pipidae > Hymenochirus > Hymenochirus boettgeri. The sequence goes on along the minus strand of JAACNH010001673.1, from coordinate 59,002 downwards.
TTGGAATGCAATTCTGCCCTCTTGTGGCCATCTATTTTCTTTACCATGTAACCTGCCAAATAAAAGTACAGTCAAACTGAAATAAAGAGCGACAAAGAATGTATGTTTTTACAGAATTTTTGAGGTTCAGAATGGGTCTAGAGGACAGCCTGCTCACTGCCCTTAAGAAAACAAGTTCGGTACACACTGCAAATTTCCTCTCGCCCATAACTACCTGACTAAAATTCCATAAAGAATCACATGTATATGGGTGCCTGATTGGCAGTCATGTGGTTGTGTATGAATGATGCTTTACTTTGCCTGCAGCTAACCCCCACATCTGTAGTAAGTTGTTGTTCATGCTGTCTGTGTTTACTGGAGCAGAGTCCCAATCTAGCACTGCAAGCCAAAGAAAGTCACCCCCCTAACACTCTCCAAACTCCTATAGTTGGAAGAAAATCTTTTATTCAGCAAAGCTGATTCCCTTCTCATTTCAGAATTCAGATTTTTCATTTTCACACTAAATACTACATTTTTATTTTGTGTGTATGGTTGCCATTAAAACAAAGGATAGAGGTAGATGGGGTGCATAAGGAGGTATGTGTGCCTGTAACTAAAGAATGGACAGACATTTCCAGATAATTTTGGGAACACTCCATGGATTTCTTAACTGAAGATAGCATACTTCTCCTATGTGTCCTGCCTGGCCGGCCGTTGTATAAAATGTTGGATCTCTACCTCAAAAACTATGCAGGCAGGCCGCCTAGGTTACAATAGCACCCTGTCTGATTTTGCTTCTGGTGCCTAGCACCCCCCTCCAAAACACCCCCCCGGCACATATACACAACCGCTAAATGATGCTTGGCTTGGCCTGCTTCAAATAGTCCACCTCGCTTAACTGTCTTTCAGTATCTGTGTTGTGCTTGCATATATTGCGTACATCATTGCGTGACACGTAACGCACTGCAGAACAGCACAGCATACAGACGCCATAAGTAAGGCTTACGTGTGTTGGTGTCTTTGTCTGTAGGAGGTGCTATTCATATATTTGATCTGAAGGACTATAACTGGGGGGCTGTGGCACTGATGCACCACTTGGACCTACAGAGGTCCGTGACTTAAGGACTCCCGACTGGTGTCTCCTCCTGGTAACGCAACCTGTGCAACCCACACAGGTGTGCTCTGATGGGAGGAGATACAGTCTAAAATGGGTGTAATAAAGAGCAGACACAATTAAAAGCAGTTCAGCAACACATCTTGGTAAACATTGAATTTTCCCCTTAAAAGTACCTAACCTACAAGAGGTTTGTTTTGAGTGTAGACCCAGTAGTCTGGTTATTAAACATTTGATGTATGTTGCTGGCACTACTTTGGTTCCTATGCACCCTTATTGTATGTGTCTAAATAATAATCACGTTGCATCATGCTAGCCAAACCACAATAACATACACATGCTGGAGTGGTGATTAGTAACTAGTTGAGATGTGTACTGCAAAACTGCATAGCAACCAATCCACTGGTATCAGATCTGATTAATGATCCCCCCCACAGAAGTGATTGAGAATGTAAACAGATTGTGTCAGAGGGGACACAGCTGGAAGCAGAATGAGTAAAAGGGCAGCTGGGGTAAAGATGCTGAAGAATTACAATAGAAGCAAGAAAAATACTAAGTATTTAAACTACAGACTGATGCCGTCTGTAATCTCTGCTAATGGTACTTTCACGTGTGTTATTTTCCTTTCGTTATCAAAGAAATAGAATACTAGCAGCAACATGATACATCCTAAGAATGAAATTGGCATCCCAACCAGTATCTGCTACACAGCCTCTTGGAATACACAGTAGGCCTTTCTGCTACACAGACTTACTGGCCACTAAAACTTTAAGAGCAATTTTCGAATTTCCTCTGCCTCTAAAATGAAAAACTACCAGTAGAGTAGCGCATATTTCTTATGTTATGTTCTTAAGATTTAAGCTGTTTCTGGACGCTGCTGCAGGTCCGCACCCCTTCTGCTGCTCCGTACACATAGCAGCATAAGGGTCCGAACCCGCAGCAGCATCAATATTGGCTGAGACAATTTGAGGGGGGGGGATATTCCCTTCAAATCACCAAAAAAGTGCAATTGAAGCCAACATCAATGCCTTATATACCCTTCCAGCACTGGATAATAAATGTATGCAGGATGGCAAATTCTTTGATGAATACCTCAAGTTTTATCAAAGAGAGGAATGCACATTTGGGATAGTAAAATGGGAAAGCCAGACAATTGGATTATATTTGCCACCAGCAGTTGTTTGTGTGAGATCAGACAGTCAAGTGCCACTGTCTTTTATAAAGAAATTCAGATCGACAGTTTTTCAGTTGATCAGATGTGATTTGTCTGCTTTTTTTTCACCAACCACGATTTATTGCACATTGCATTGATTTTATTCAAATTATTTAGAATATACAGTTTATTATAAATAGTATACAATACTATACATTTTAGCATTTATCTGTGTTACAGTCTTAAAAAATTAGAAATGCTGGAGCTGGACATTTTTTTAACATGCATCTTTTAATATTTTTGTAGGCACTGACTCTAGCCACCCCCCAACTGCCATGTTCATTTTGTAAAAAAAAAAGCAGCAGAACTCTACTTTACATTACTTTGTTTTCCCCTGGCTCTGTTCCTGGATTGGAAGTAAGGCAGCAGACACAGACTCGGCTGCCGGCAATGCAGAGTGCCGAGGGATTGAAGTAACTTCTGCTTGTTTTAACAAACGAATGTGCTGGTTGGGGTGTGTAGGGTGCCCCTACATATATTAAAAGTAGAGGTAGGGCACCAGTCAGCAGATAGGGATCCAGAGGGAGGAGGGGGGGTTAAAAGGGCTCACCTGCGCATGTCACCAGTCCTTACTGAGAACAAGCTGAAGCAGGGACCGGATGACACCAGAACAGCTCCTACTCTTCAGTTTCCTGGACTTTGAACAGGCATGGAGAAGCATTTGGCGCAGAGATGTAGGTAAGGAATTTTTTGAAAGGTATGTACACTGTAATTATAACATTTAAAGCATGGCTATCAAATAACATTGTTTTCTTTTTTCTGTTTTACATCCTCCATACCATACCTGTACTGCAGAAAATTTGCTGCCTTCCTCCTCCTGTATGCGCTCAGTTTAGCTCTGCCCACCAAGTTTTGGCAAATACCTTTGTCGAAGTCGAACAATACAGTTCCTTGTGGGGGCAGAGCTAAAACAAGATGAGGAAGACAGCAACTTCCTAGGTACAGGAGAGAACAGAACATAGAAAAAAAACAACAAGCATTTAAGCCACAGCTATCCAATAACATTAAGTTATATTTACAGTGTACATTTTCCCTGGTCCGAAAGACGGCAGTGAAGTGAATGGGTTAATTCCTTCCCCGGGTGACTGACAAGGCTTGTTCCCCAATAAAAACCTTGCTCCTCTCCCTTACCTTTATGTCTTTTTGTCCTGTGGATGACAGATCGTCTCTCTCCCCCCTCTAAAAAAAACGTGTATACCACTGTGTTTTTAGCCTCTCTCTCAGCTGATGACCACTCTAACCTGCAACACTGAAACGGTAGGGTCTGGCGTGGACCAGGACTACGCACACAGTAATGGAAGTCTGGAAGTAGCCGCATGTATTAGCGGCATCATCTCGGGAAATTTCACAAAAAAGCGGGTACACCCGCAACAAGCAGCTGATCCAACCCGGATTTTATGGTGCGGCTGTTGTCACCTTCTCAGCTCTATCATCACTCAAGTGACTGATACCACAAATCCTGTATGTATGTATAATCTTTTCTGCCTATATGCTGTGAGTATAACAGGATTTCACTAAATGATAATTGTATAACTTACAAAATGATGTTTGGCTGTTTATCTATTTCAGTGTTCACAATGAGTTTCATCTAAAAGACACAGATCAGGTCCAAGTGGGTGAGCCAACGTTTAAGAGAGAGATGATAAAGGGTGAAGTAAAGCAAATTCTTTTATTTTTAAGATCTCCAGACAGAAGGAATCTGCAAGTAAATTCAGAGCCAAAATAGTTTTTGTAATAGAAATGCAGAACAAGGAAAAAACTATCAAAGAATGCATCAACCCATCCTCATCTGTAACACAAACACAATCCATACAGCCATGAAAGCTGTATTGGATCTTCTATGGAAACAATGATTACAAAGTATCAGAGGTTACTATGGAGAAGTAACAAATATGTTTAGAGATATGGCATATAGCAAGCCTACTTTATATAAAATCCCAATCAGAGGAAGAATCTGAAGGGGAAATAATCACAAGAAGAAGCTGTAGAGGAAATTACAGCAGGAATATTAATCAGAAGACAGTCGATTATCTGATTACAAGATGAAAAACACTTACACATAGTAGAACAAAGTTGAAGAACCACAAAAAGATCTTATGTTTGGAATCAATATAAAACCCCTCTCCAATTTCTTCGTACATTCCCATATCAGACTTATAAAGAACGAATGGCAAAACCCAATAAAAGGTTTAACATCTCTCTAACATACAGAAAATATATCCCATCTCTAAAGAGGAATCAAGTCCTGGGATGAAGCTCCTAAAGTTGATACTGCTATGGCAAAAACAACAAGAACTGATGTATTCGCTACAGAAGATGGAACGTCTCTTAGGGACCCAATGGAACGGAAAGAGGATGCAGCTATGAAGAGGTCATATGTGTCACTGGGGCAGCATTGGCCTCAATAGCGATCACATAATGGCTAAAGCAAGTAGATTCTGGATAAAAGACTTGAATGAAGCTATAGCCGAAGGAGTATCAAGAGAAGACAACAAAAATGGTACAAGACATTAGAATATCTAATGACTTCATAGCGGAAGCATCCCTAGATGTTATAAATCTAAACTTCAAAGCATGGGCAAACTACAGTGGCGCAACGTGCCTTATGGTTAAGACGTGGAAAGTAGATAACATGTCAAAACAGGCTTGACAAAAGTACCGTTGAGGGAGACCTACTATTTGGGTCATCGCGGACGATATTATAGAAAAGAACTCGGCAAAGAAGGCTCTGCCAGTAATCAAGAAAATAGAAGGGAAATTCCAACTTCTTCTAATATGACATTTAGACAATCAAAACAGTTAACGGCTGGGAAGACCAAATATACAGAAGACAGTCATGGAAGCCTGAACAATCTCTTTTTCAGGACACCAAAACTAACAGAGGAAGAACCATTATGACAGACTGTACCGTCACGAATTAGGAGGAAGATTGTTCCGGTTTGTGGCGTGAATAAAAAATCAAGCCGATGCATGGGTAATGCAAACCATATCACAGGGTACAGTATATAATTCATACAATACCTCGAGAATGGAAGTACTATTCCCCCATGCCAAAACAATTACTAGTGATAAAACCACTGTACAGCATTATACAGAACGTCTAATATAGGGGGTAATAGATAAGAGTTCCCAAAAGAGAAGGAAGGGGATATATTCACCCCTCTTCTTACGCAGGAAGAAAGAAGGAGATTACAGAGCAATATTGGATCTGAGATACTTAAACTCTTTTCTAAGAAAACAATGTTAAAAATGGAGACCCTCAAGTCCATAACGTTTCAGATTCCACGCAAGGATTGGATGGCAAAAATAGATCTGAAGAGTGCATACCACCACATACCAATTATATACAGCCCATAAAGTATCTCAGGTTCATGACGATAGGTCAGCACTTTCATACAGATGCTTACCGTTTGGACTAACATCTTCAACCGAGAGTGTTCACAAGATAACTGCAACCATAATAGCACATCTTAGACTCGAGAAAATAGAAGTGTACACTTACCTAGTACGATAAACTGTCAAAGCAAGACATCAAGTGACACTTCAAACAAAACCTAAAGAAGACATTTTCTACTTAAACCATCTTGGCTGGTTTAAATCAGGAAAAATCCTGTCTGATAACCGAGTGAAGAGATTCTGTTTCCTAGGAGTATCAATAAACTCACAAACTACAGATTATCATACCAACTCTCAAGGTTCCAGAGATAAAGAAGTGATGCATTTGTCAGTACTACTCACATTCGACAGCACAGATATTAGACAAGAACTTATTCCAAAGGAATTTATATTTTTTTACTGGACAACAATTACTGTGGATTGCGAACCCACGGGTTGGGAGCCGTGTGCACGAATCAGGGAAACAAGGTACATGAACAGAACGTGGGAAAAATGAGACATCAGAACAGAGGGAAATGAGATCTGTGTATTTAGCAATTGTTGATTCAAGGTCAAGCAGTCCAGATTCAGTCCGACAACATGGCTTTAGTCAGCTGTATAAACAAACAAGGTGGAACAGGAGCGCCATCTTTGGCAACAAGTGTCAGAAATACTGCCTGGGCAAGAAAATACTTGAGGCAGGTTCGCATTCACATCCCTGGAGAACAGAACAACAAGCAGATTGGCTCAGCAGACACAAAATCACACCCAGGGAATGGAGCCTGGATCAATCAGCCTTCAACCAGATAACAAGAGTGTGGGGGATACCAAAATCGACCTCATGTCAACCAAAGACAATGCAAAGCTAGAGAAATATTGTTCATGTTCCCGACAGGTCAACAGTAGCGACCAATGCTTTTTCAATGTCATGGTCGAACCAAATGATGTATATATTTCCTCCTATCCCTTTGATACAGAGAGTCCTCAGGAAAATCGAGGAAGACGAGCAGAGGTGATAATTCTAACCCTGGTGGCCGGAGGGCGTGGGCACAATCGATGCCCAATACCGCGCCAATAAGTTACCGATAATGCCAAACCTGTTTAACTTAGGGAAGGGTAAGTCACCCAGAAATATACAAACTAAGGCTGACGGCATGGAAACTGAAATCAGCCCTATGAAAAAAGGGGACTGACTAAAGAGGTAATACAAACCTTTATGTCATCAAGGAAGGACTCACTAAAAGATCTTACTATAAAACATGGGCAAAAGTTCCAACAGTGGTGCGACACAAAACCCATACAACCAAGGTCAATACAAATTGAGCAACTCTTACAGTTTCTACAAGAAGGGTCAAACAAAAACTTAAGTTTGTTGACTCTGAAAGACAGATATCAGCTGTCACGGTATTAAACAAAAACTGGGCATCAGACCCGTTGATAAGATTTTTTAAGGGAATTAAGCATATTACACCGTCAGTTAAAACTGGGTTCCACATGGGAATTACCGATGGTATTAGTAGCAAAGGATAAAACCTTACACTATAAACACTATTTTGGGTGCAATAACATCTGGCAGAAGAGTTTCTGAAATAAAGCTCTCTGAGAATATCTCCACCATATCTAATTTTCGGTGAGGAAAACGTGATCTTGAGACCAGACATAAAATTTACTTCCGAAAGTTATTTCTCCATTCCATATGAATAAAGACATCGTCCTCCCGTATATACAACAAAGTGAGGCAGACTGCTCCTTGGATGTAGGAAGAACAATAAACAGTACATACAGAGAATGCAAGAGTTCAGAAAATCGACTCATTATTTGTGTTTTTCAAGGGGAAAGGAAGGGTTGCAACCCTTGAAGCAGACTCTGTCAGCATGGATCACACAAACTATAAAACAATCATATAAACGGCAGAACTAAGTGAACCTGACAGAGTGACGGCACACTCAACAAGGGCAGTTATCTACAATCGTGGGCTTTCTCGGCTAGATATCAATAATATTTGTAATGCGGCAGCATGGTCGAACACTTCCTCAGGGTTCTGTACTGAGGCCGCTTCTGTTTAATCTTTTTATAAATGACTTAGATAAATGACTTACAATGATGTACAAGGCTGCTCAAGCAGACCTAGATAGATTATCAAAATGGGCAGCAGATGCAGTTAGATTCAATGTTGATAAATGTAAGGTGATGCATTTGGGATTTAATAATCCCTGTGCCACCTCACCATAAATAACTCTGTGTTAAGTGCATCTGAAATGGAAAAAGATTTGGGGGTTCTGGTAATAACGACTTAGCTGTAGCAAACAATGCCAGGTAGCACCAGCTAGAGCTAGCAGATATTGTCTTGTATAAGAGGGGAATAGATTCAAGAGAGAAAAAATATTATTCTCCCTCTTTACAAGGCACTGGTAAGGCCTCATTTGGAATATGCGGTGCAGTTTTGGAATCCCATATACAAAAGGGACATCTTGGAAATGGAAGCAGTCCAGAGAAGGGCAACTAAATAATAAGGGGAATGGAGGGGCTTGAATATGCAGGCAGATTAGACAAGTTAGGGCTGTTTACATTGGAGAAGCGTCGGTTGCGTGGGGACATGATAACCTTATACAAATATAATTGGCCGCATACAGTGAACTCTCTGGTGCATTGTTCACTAATAGGTCATATCAGAGGACTCGTGGACATCCTTTAAGGTTGGAAGAAAAGAAGTTTCATCTTCAGTTAGGAGGGTTTCTTTACAGTGGAGAACGGTGAAACTGTGGAACTGTCTTCCAGCAGAGGTGGTAATGGCAAGTTCATTGAATAACTTTAAAAAAAGGCCTGGATAAGTTTCTAAAACTAAAAATATTGAGAATTACTGGTATTAATTGCATATAGATCTGGTTGATCCAGGGATACTTTCCGATTGCTGTTTGGAGTCAGGAAGGAATTTCCCCCCCCCCTTTTTTAGCTGGGTTTTTTGCCTTCCTCTGGATCAACTGTTAGGTAGGGTTAAAAAAAAAAAAAAAAAAAAAAGGATAGGTTTGGACTTGATGGACGAATGTCTTTATTCAACCTTAATAATTACTATGTTACTATTTACTACTTTATAAAACATTATAAGTTGGACGTTATGAAAAGGGCAAAGTCTGAGTTTGGTTCTAAAATATTAGAATCAGCCATTAATGTTGAATAAATATTTTTTTCTTTTGCCTGAACATGTTCCCTCCCTTATTATAAACTACTTTAAAAAAAACATTCACTTCCACTGCCGGATTAGGACCAGGGAAAATAGAAAATCAAAAAATTACTTACCAAGATTTTCTTTTCCTGGTCTGAAAGACGGCAGTAAGGGGTTTCCCCCCCAAAAAATATATAGAGATACAATCATGAACACAGTCGTCAAAGATATAAAGTTAAGGGGGAGGAGCAAGGATTTTTATGGGGAACAAGCCTGTCGTCATCCAGGGAAGAAATTAACCCATTCACTTCCACTGCCGTCTTCCAGACCAGGAAAAGAAATCTCAGTAGTATTTTTTTTGATTTTCTATTATCCTTTAACACTACACAGTGGGGGCATTAGTGGGTTACATTTTTAATTTTGGGGGTGGACATGCACTTTAAGGGTGAGGTGCCTTTAAGAATTGCCAACCTTCTGGTAAACATTTTCATACATATTAACTTCACATCTTGGCCGTGTTGGACTAAGATGGATGGATGTCTTTGTTCAACCTCCAATACTATGTATATAAGCCAGTTTATATATTTTTTTTACTATTTGAATCATATTTGAATATATTGAAAGCATATAATAAAACACAACAGAAAAAAACAGCTGTAAGTCAGCATCATCCTTCGTGTGCAACAGCTTTTTGTCTGCCTTTTTTCACCATCCACATTTATTGCACATTGCATTGATTTTATTCAAATGATTTTACAATATACAGATTATGTACATAGTATACAATACTATACATTTTAGCATGTATCTGTGTTACAACAGATATTTGTATTGCCAATTGTGTCACAGTCTGAAAAGTCAGGAATGCTGGAGCAGAAGCAGCAGCACAAAATTAAGATTTCAGGATAGTAGTTAAAGTTCTAATTATTAAAATGCTAATTTTTCCCAAACCAATCAGATGTTTTTACCACTTTGAAGCTAAAATCTGATTGGTTGGGCCAAAATTAGCACAATTTTAAAACATAAGAACTTTTATTACAGAGGCTCTGCTTGTTTGCTTATTTTACTTAAAGCGTCCTTAATAAAAGATATGTTATTTTACAAAGCAGTCTATGATATTTTCTTATCTGCTAACATCTTTACTTTGGTTCTGTATGTCTAAAATACTTTTTCCAAACCCATTTTGTTCCAGGAAGAAATCATGGACATATATTTGAACTCATTAGGTTTATGATTAAACATTTCCACCATTCAATATTTCTGCTTGATCACTGCCATGAAAAGCTGCACTTGATTGGCCAAACACTGTGCCTCCTGAACATTCTGAGAATAAAAAAAAAATAGCAAATGTTAAAAGAAATATCCCAACCCTAATTAAAGAAAAACCAGCAACACCACAAATTCACATAATGAACCCAATGTAAAATGTGCACTTAAAAATTCCAGTGGTGCACACAGTACCCATGGTGAAAATAATCAAACCCTGAGCCACAATCACTAATACGAAAATGTTACCACCCAAATTTTAAATCAGGTTGTAAGGCTATTAGCTTGCATTAAAAACTTGCGCTAAATGTAGCGCAAACGTGATACTAAATCGAAAGCGCCAATTGCACAGGTGTCTTTTGCAAACCCTGCACAAAGAAGGAGCTAAGGTTCAATATCGGTTAGCTTGGCATTTAAATTTGCCTAGTGACCCTGGATAAATGGCAACCTCTCCCTTCAAATTACTTAAGAATAAAAATAAAAGTAATCAACTCATTTTAGCAGCAATTCCGTTTCATACTCACACCAATCTTTTATTAGAATGTTAATGTTGAACTGTACTCTTGATTGAAATGTTTGCTGCATACTAAGCCGATCCGCACGTACAATTTTGTATGCACGGCTGATTTGGCCTTCAAATGTATAGGGCCGTTCGGCTGGGGCTCCATTATGATCCGCCCCATGAATCAGGCAACAAGCCCCGACCTAACGGCCGTTTTGTACGACAAAGCGCCCATACACCCACGAATGTCAGCCCCTGCAATTTGTTTTCTGACTTCTCAGCCCTCTTTACAGACAAGTTACTACTGGATAACATGACAGCTCTGACAAGGTTGGGAAGGGGGATCTAGAAAACTCACTGAACATGTGCAAATGTGTATTTTTATTGGCCCAGAATGATTTTTTTTAGTTTTGCTGCTGAACCCACCCTGTCCCACTGGCACTGCCTCTTTCCTCTTGTCAAATGGAAGCAAAGAAGAAAACTAAGGCTGGGTACACACAGACGAATATTTTCGGCTGACTGACCGATTCACGGCACTTTCTGGTGTCTGGTGTGGGGCGACCATAGCCATCTATAGTGGAAAATTAAGTTTTTTTTCTTTCTTTCCATGTGTTCTATAATTCCCCTCCCCCCCCCCAACCCCGAGTGTCTGTATTTTCTTAAAGGGAATGTCCACCCTTCTAAAAAAATTTTTATAAAATATTCCCCCTGTCCCCCCAGCCCCAACCCCTATATTTTTATATCAGAAAGTGCCCCAAACATTACTTACCTTCCCTCTTTCCTCCGCCGCACTGCCAGGCCCTCTGCTTGCGAGAAAATGCAAGCAGAGGGGCGGGATCAGCAGTCGCCTCTGTGATTGGCTGAGCGGCAGCCAATCACGGACGTGGCTGCTGGAGTTCAGTGCGGCGGAGAAAGGGAAGGTAAGGAATGTTTGGGACACTTTCTGATAATAAAAATATAGCGGTTGGGGCTGGGGGGACAGGGAGAATATTATATCAAAAGGATTTTACGCTAGGGGGAGGGAAGGGGAGAAGGGCTGCAGGCGCCACGCCAAACTTCTCCCGGGGGGAGACACGAGGCAGTGTCTTATATGGACTCTGTAGTACTCCTGTGAGCGTTTTTTGGGACTTTAGGGGGGGGATAGCAGAAAACCAGATGGAGCTGGGATGTAAGGTAAGGATTAACTCCCACACACAATGGGGCCACTCGTGGGGGGATTATAGTTTTGGGGGTGGATATGCCCTTTAAGTTTCTTCCCTCTGTCCTGAGATACACAAGTTAGAAGAATACGTGATTGCATTCCTCTACTCCTACTGTCAATCAAATCCTGTAACCTGACCCTCTTCTCTGCTCAGTCCCTCCCTCCTCCTGCTCTTTTACAAACATAGAGATCTGAGCATTAGCAGGGAGAGCGGTAAGCTTTGATTGCAGAGATAAGGATGCCACTTGACCCCCCTTGTTCATAGCTTTCACTGATTGATGATGGGTCACAAAGAGAGAGATCAGGACACGGAGAGATCCGGTCTCCAGGACAGCTTGCGTTCTATTGGCCACTGTGCGTGGTGTGTTTTTTCAGGATGTGAACTTTTAACTCCTACTGCACATGATAAGCTTGTCGGTTAGCTGGGTTGAGACATGAGGAGGTATAGGGAAAGGGGGAAGTGCTGAATAGAGATCTGACACCATGGAAAAAACAATGTCACTGACAGAGATAGGATAAAGGCAGCACAGAGTACATGAATTTAACTTTGCAATGTAGCCATGTGTTTTTTTCACTATAGATGCCCTTTAAGCTAAAATTGACTTAAATATAGATTTCCCCCACAATTTTTAGAAAAGTTACCAGGAATTTGTTGTCAATTTCAGATTTCATGAGAACATGCCCTTGTTTTTGAAGCCTGTGTAATGATACAATATCAGTTGGCTGGGAGCAGAATCTCCTGCTGTCTGGAAAAAAAAGGTTTTTAAAATATTCTCAGAAAAGATAGTGGAAAGGGTTAATAAATGCATAACTGCAATTTTAAAACTGATGATTTTAAGAAACACTAACAAAGACACCGTGCCCGAATTAATTACTGTATGCCTGCTATCTTCGGGATGCCTCATGGAAACTGAGCAATTTAGAAACCTTACTGAGCCTGTACTGAGCCTGGGCATGCTCAAAGAGGCAGATTAGGGATTAACATTCAGTCATTGGCTGTGATGTCAACTGTCAAATCCATAACTGACAGTTGCTAACTGGAAGAACCAGGAAGCAGAAACAGGGACAACAGGATATTATGCAGGATTTCAGTTAGACTTATATATTTCAGATTTCAAACCATTACCGTTTAGGGTTTTGGGGGTGATTTACCTGTATGTAAGTTTTCATTTTGGGGCTGGCCTTGCCCTTTAATTTCTAATGTAAGATGCAATGAAATACACCACCAAAAAAAGTGTTTATTTTAAAGATGAACTTACCTGGTATTTATAAGTGCAGTAAAATGAAGCTGACTTCCAGACCACTGACCCACAAAAAACTCATATCCCTGTTTCCTAGGCAGTGCATACAAAAACTAAATGGGAAATAAAATCACGTTGTTTTGTACCATTTTGGGAATATACAAGCTTAAAATCATTTCATTTATATATATTTGAAAAGCTGTTAAGATTTTATTTTCAAAGGTAATTTAAAAAGACAATATAGAAATTATTTGAATGAGTCGGGTTGTAGGACAATTGTATTTGGCAAATATTTTTCACCAAATGATTACGCAACACAAACTGAATCCAGTATGCCTGTTTGCTGTTTTTAATTTATAAAGAGTCATCTTTCATTGGTATCATTGGTACCACAACTATAAAGTATGTAGCTGTTGATCCCCCTTACCTTCAATATTATGATTACTCTCTAAAAAAAAAAAGTGTACACAAGGAAGTTTTTTCCATTTAAAAAACAACATTTCTGTGATTGTTGATTCTAAAACTAGGCATACATAAGACCAATTTGCCCATTATCCAGACTTATTATATTTTAAAATATTTTTACAGATTCCAACAGAAATCAATGTCATCCATATACATGTACTAAAAAAGTCAAAGGTATGTATACTGAAAAAAAACCCTCTCATCTTATTCTGTAAATAGCCCTTAATTTGAGTAGAGTATATTGCGGAATGCCTTCAATTCAGTCAGGGTTGCCAAGCTTCCCTATTAGGACAGCATTGTCCCGCCCACAGGGACAAATCCTGAGTCCCACAGTCATGGCTGAAATCCTGTCCTCGGAACGGCTGTGGCCCCCCTACGACTCTCCGATCCCGCTCTAACCCCCGCTTGCCTAACGACACAAGAATCTGGCAACACTGAATCCAGTAACTTGTTTAGCTCTGGCTCTGTATCCCCCATTCCCTTAACTGATGCCTACCTTATCAACAAGGCCTCTCTGTGATGGTAATTTCCATGGTAGCCATTTAGGTAGCTGTTTAGGAAGCACTACACCTTCAAAGAGCTTTAACAGCATTCCACAAGCTTGAATACTACCAGAAGAGACAGCTACAGACAGGTTTACAAATATGAAGCACCTATGAACAGATATCACTAAGTAACAGTCATAACTAAGGATTAAAGATAAGTACACTCTAAAAACAAAGTAAGTTTAAATGGAAGCTGTATCCCTAACTAACCTTTTCCCTTTGTTTTTTTTTTTTTTTAGGTCCCTTCAAGCCTACCTGTGCCATCTTGGATCATGTTTTCACTCAGCTAAGCTTTGCCCCCCTGAGACTTCCTGGACCCGTTGCAGACTTGTGTCCAAAAATCCAGTGGTAGTTCCCTCCATGTGTGAGTCATTGATGTCACAAAGGGAAAAGGTAAGTTACACTTCCATTTAAAACTTACTTTTTTGATTGTACTTATAGGAAGAGTTTAGCGAATTAAAGCTCCTCTTTCTTATACGTAAAAGAAGTGCATTAAAGACAACTATATTCAGCCCTGATCCTCTATCATCAGCCATTTTAAAAAAAAAAATCCTGGTGAGGATCTAAACTGGCTGGCACACGTTTTCTTCACTTTAATTCTCAGTGCCGCAAGCTGACCAATAGGAAGTTATGCTGACGAATAGGAATAAGCATGTCTTCCTATTGGTTATTCCCCGGGCAAAGAGAGGGGAGGCTGGAAAAAGAGTGTCCACAATCTTTATACTTTAAAATTCAAAAACTTTTCCATGTTAGTGCACGAGTTAAAAGCCAAACCTAGGGGTAGTTCAAAAACAGCAATGTTTGTCCTTTAACATCGAAACAACTAGGTTTTGTAGTACAACAAAAACAATTATTCCCACTTACTGAAGGGCAAGTTAGGGTTCTTTTTCCATATAAGTTCAAATGTTTCTCCCTGTCATTAAAGAAATTAGAAAAAGCATTGTGGATTAAAATTAAAAGAATTACATTTAGTTACAAATATACAAAATACTAAAAGGTTATTTTATATTATTATATTAACCACTCAAACCAACCTGTGCAGTTATATTGGCTAATTAAGACCAAATTAATTTGTCAATGCCTACCCTTTTTTGGTAGCAAGTTCCATAAACATCAATTAAAAAGTATATAAAACTTATTTGCCAGGTCTACGTTTCTAGGCTCACTGGCTCCTGGGATTTGTTCAGCCCTGCCCTAGATGCAACATAACACTACACAGAAAATTGTGATTTCACAGATGTTCCTTAGGCTGGGTAAACACCAGCAGAGTTTGTCCCTAGCTCAGCTGGGACAAATGGCTGTTGGTTGTGGCATAGTGGCCGCGGCCGACAGTTCGCGCAACCGATTGTGCGATCCCCATAGGGAACCTCATGATCGGCCTTAATTTACCAACAGCCGTTCGACCTATATGGTCGGTCACCCCACACCATGATATATTTCCAGTAGACCTACACAAGTCACTATCGGTCGGTTTGACAATATCTTATGGTGTGTGGAGATTACACCAATGTTTTGTCATCCAGGTGCCAGGAATTGTACAAATCTACCCATGTGATAAGTCTGTTTCTAGATATATAGTTGCTCTTTCATATTTAAATGAATAATGTTTTTTTATACACTAATGACAGAGAGATAAACAAATTCTATAATAATATGTAAAGGATTCTGAGATATGAAAATCATTTCAAGGGGAGTAGATAAAGATAAATTTACAACAAATTGTAAAAGTTAAAATATGAGCCTGAATGGATTCTATAGAAACAGATTGCTCACCTGTTCTATGGGTCTGTATTTTATTTTATTATTCACCATCTGGAATGGTTTTGGTACAACTAATAGCAGGAAGATTTCAGATGGCAAACTTTAAAATTTTTGAAAATGTAACTACATTAACTACTTTTTAAAAATGAGCATTAGCCCCCTTTAATGCCAGAACCACCACTAGTAGCCATACTTACATGAAGGATCCCCAAAACCCTGATACTTACCTGCTTACCCAGCATCCCTAGATAGTGATATTTATCTTCTTCCTCGTCAGCTCCAGTCTTCACCATCATACATTGACTGACAGCTGCTACCTGGGAAGACCAGGAAGTAGACATGGCTGATGATTTAAAGGATAACTATCGTGTTATAAAAAAAACAATTAAACTGAAAACTACATGGGACAGGGATATAGGATTGGTAATTCTTACCTCCCAATATTGTTTCTCTGAGAAGCACCATCACAAAGAAAAATGATTCTGCCTCCTGGCTTCAGCACTCTCTTTAATAAAGGATTAGTCCAGGACTAACCGGCAAATGAAAACTGTATGTGCTGTAGCTCTTTAACAAAACCATAATGTGAGTGAGAATAATCAATCCTACCTCTCTGCCTCAGGTACTTTCAATTTTTAAAGAGTTACATTTAGAGTATACCATAGTTATCCGTTAAAGATACTTCCTAAACAACCTCCATATCACGTTTCATTTTGAAACGTGCATCGCTCATTAGCTTACTGCTTGGCACTTGGCTCCCAATCTACAGGCTGTTATGGTGGCGTATGGTGGAGTAGACTAATATATACTTAATGGCCTGAGACTCTGGGACTTGACATCATGGGGGGTGAGGTGTACTGGACTACATCTGGACACGCTTCTGGGACTTGTGGGTGGATAGTTCCATACTTCTACCTACTCCCTAGCAGTGACGCTGCTTTCTTCAACCTCTCATATGACTTTGCTGTACCCATTTGATTTATTTTCAGTTACCTACTATGGTTTTCCATTCAGCTTTATGTCTAACTATTCTTTTGCTACCCATCAAGCTTTTGCCTTTATTAAAAACAGATGCCTTGTGACTTCCTTATTTCAGGGCTCCTGACTACTTTTTGGTATTACCCTGACCTGGATTTTAGTATCCAGTTTTAGGATATGTATCATGCCTGTATATAGATTTTTATGAGGGGAGTTCACTGCACAGTGTTTTTAACCATTTAATTATGTTTTGTGTATATGTTAAAGGTGATATTAAAACTGCATTTGTGTCCACCACTGGGTTTTCCTTATATTATTTGCTATTCATGCGGTTAGAGTGCCTTGAGGGCTTTGTGCACCAATTTAACATGGCTCTATTTCTGACTTTCTTCTTTCTATCTGTCCTGTTTCCGACTACTCCAGTTCTTGTATTTTTTCTCTCAGGTTTGCATCCACTCATTAGTGTTACTGCTTGCGCTATTTGTATGCCTTTGATATAACTATTTACTTTTCTTGATTCCTGAACCACCTCTCTGCAGCTGCTTAAGCACGAAAAGTGCTTGTAAAGCTGTAAGAAAAGACTAGAGTGGCAAGAAAAGATGAATACCTGTGTTAGGGATGCCAAGGAAGGAAGGAAGGAAGTATTGCAGTTTTGGTGGGTTTTAGTATAACTTTGTATGTGGGGAAGGACTTAAACTCTGTCTCTGGAAAGAAAAATGGTTGTGAATGTATACAGAATCTGTGAGGTTACCAGTTCAAACCCAGTCTTTTAATTTTATTACAATTATTATCTTTTTTCATTTAATTAATATTTTAGTATTAAAAGCAAAAAGAAATGTAAAGAGATGCGTACACACAATGTGTATGAACGGCCCGATCCGCCAGGCGGATCTCTGAACGAACGGCCTTTCAGGCCGATAAAGTGCCCATACAC
This sequence comes from Hymenochirus boettgeri, assembly GCA_019447015.1. Lineage (NCBI taxonomy): Eukaryota > Metazoa > Chordata > Amphibia > Anura > Pipidae > Hymenochirus > Hymenochirus boettgeri. The sequence goes on along the minus strand of JAACNH010001673.1, from coordinate 41,268 downwards.
CGTCTGATTATCAGCCATTCGTACACATCGTGCATTGCACGTGTACAAACCTTTACACAGGTAAGAGATTACCTGTATTAAGTAAGTGCATTTACCTCCTGTTCTTCATAGACAGTAAAAAAGATAGTTGTATGAATGAACATACCCTTTAAAAATCTTTCCTTATTTTAATCTGCTATGCATGAGAGATAAAGCATATGTGTGGTGTAAAAAACACACTTCCAGCCACACAGAGTGATGAATATGGAGCTGACCTCTAGTATCCAGGGGTTAAGGAGATAAACAACCTACATGTATGTATGCATGTATGTACAGTCACAGCAAAGCGAGACGCAGCTGCTTGTACCATTGTTAATGTGTTTTATCTAATGGGACATTGTATCTGGTGACTTTAATTCACACAAAGTCATAACAATAGAATGTGAACCACTTTTGTTTCTAAGGTTTTATATCTCAGGACACAAAAAAATTTAATCTGGTAGTTACCAAATTCTAAATTTTTTAAATCTAACCTCAGATCAAAATAATACTTACATAAATAAGCAATACATGGACATACAGTCACAAGAAATCAACACCACCCTCTATAATGCCATATAGGGGCATAAAATTATCTGGTTCAAAAAGTATTTAAATGTCACCTCAGGTGTAAAACTAGAGATTGCAACATATCATTACTCTAATGGATCAGTAGAGCCACCTTTAGCATCATAACTTGAAGTAGCTCTTTTTGTGTATGACTACATCAGTCTTTCACATCATTTTTGAACAATATTCACCACTCTTCCTTACAACATTGCTTTAGTTCACTTGATCGCTCTGGAATTTTAACCAGGTTAAGATCAGTAGTTTGTCTTTGCCACCGCAACAACCTTGATTCTTTTCTTTTTCAGCCTTTCTGTAGTAAATTTGCTGGTGTGCTTGGGATAATTGTCTGATATCAGCCAATTCATGGTTGACTCAATGACTTAAGCTTGTGGTTGCAAAACAAGCCCAAACCATAACACAGTATCCACAGTTGGTACAACATTTGAGCTGTGCATTACAGCCAAAATCTACTCTTATCTGTCGTCAGTCAGGATGAACGGTTAAATTCAATTGATTTGTCTGTGGGCATTTGGTCAGGTACCCAGCAGCCAGTCAACGATATGTGTCATGGCGAAATCATATGTACCTTAAAAAACACCCTTCTACAAGTCTTGATGTTTTGTTTAGATACAACTTTGTAATTCTAGAATTTATAAATTGCAATATTAACACCTTAAAATTGGAAGAGGGTACACTTTTTCTCATGATTTCACATCCAAAAGAACACAAGATACATAGATTTACACATACAATACTCATTCTATCAATTATAATTGGATTGCTAAGTAATTTGTATGTTGCGTAACCTTTTATATGTTGTAATAAAGTGATTTTTAAATTCACATGTGAATTTGCCATAGTGCTGTCAACAGTTATGTGTGTTTACACTGAAATGACACGTTATAATAGCTCACTATTATATAACACACTGTGCTCTATTCTTACAGCAGAGATATAAGTTACTAACTAGGACGGTTCTCTGTAAAATAGAGAATTTTGCCATTTTTAATGCAATTTAAACTAGAGTCGGGACCATTATTGTCAACTGACACCAGGTACCCAAAAAATGGACTGACTTCGACCCCAGAGCCCTGGATAAACTGAAAAGACAAACATTTACAAATGCAATAGGAAATATTTTTTAAGTAAGCCTAGTCATAGATATGGAAAAAAGAATCATGCTTTAGGTCAGTAAATAATACTTACGGTATGACTGCATAAATTGTGTCTTTTGTTGAAAATACTTTCCCAAATCTGTATAAATAAATTGGTAACATTCAGCAAATACGCGTGTTTGCTTCTTTCAGGTATATGCTAGAAAAATATGTGAATTGTCATTTTATTTGGGCGAGAGAATCCATCAATCAAATTTGCATCTAACTCACCTGTACTTCTTACTGTAAAATAAGAAAAAATATGTAAAGAAAACAATGGTGCAAAGTTTGGGGCATCAAGTAAACTTACGAAACTGCTCTCATCCTCTCATGCCTGAAAAAACCTCATACCTGATTTCTTCTTCCTTCTTGCCATTGCATTAGCACACTTAATGGCCCAGACCAGCAACTGCCAAACCTCTGTTTTTTTTTTTTAAGGTGGATACAGTTAGCCATGACCAAGCATGCGGCCCATAGAGGACCGCACATCACCATGGTTTTCTGATCGTGCATTTGTCCAATTCGGACAACAACAACGTTGGTTGCGTTTGGCTGAAAATCCATGCAATATTTTGCTTTTTTATATCATTATTATTTAGTTTCCATATGCTTAATTCTTTTCATTCCCAATTTGCATCATGTGTATAGTTAAATGTACAACACTGCTAAAATTGTGCTAGATATATAAAAATATACATGAATCTGTTTATCCAATTTTCTGCAAGGTGGGGCTCAATTGGGTATAGCACCACCATTTAATCAGTTTTATATGTTACAAACATTACAGGCGGACCTACAATTCACAGGAGGTAGGATACCATATGCCTAACTCCCTGTGGGCAATAACACTAACCAGATGTAGTCATACCCTCACCTGCCTGTGCCACGCTCACTGTTTCTAAACAGCTAATCAATGTCCCTCCTATCTTTCACTATAGGCACACATTGGCAGAAAATAAAAAGGGACATCCCCCCGATCAAATAGGTAATCATCGTGCTTTTTGACATTGCTCCTTAACCCGAGAAGGGTGTTATCTGGTTCCCCAAACAGTGAATTACCCTATAAAGTTCTCAAATTAGGGGTACCGGTATATCTTAATGTTGATATAAAAACTACTGAAAAACTCACTTCGGCTGGGTACACGTTTCGTCCCAACCAACCGGTCAACCAAGAACGTACGATCAGCCGTAGGATCGACCCGTCCAATCCACCATTCATCTGATTCGGGTGAACACATTTGGACATCAGTCGCACAAAAAAAAAAAAACCTATCCAATATTTACACTAAAATGTTGGTCGGCTTAATATCTGATGGTGTGTACCCAGCTTTAGGGGTATTACCCTTACCAAAAAACGTACCTCTTTAATATCATCTCACTCTTGTCCTCTATCAGCTTTATATTCAGGACAGAATCTAAATTCTGGAACAAAACAGATTAACCAATTAATTGTTAATGTACATTCTGGTTTTTACCAGCTGTTATAAATATAAACAAGATATGTTCACTTAATAATTAATTTATCAGGCTACAAATGGCCTTGTAAATGGAACTATAGGATAAAGAAAAAAAGCCCACCTTATTCTTCGTGAATTCCTTAGATGATCCTGTTCCAACCTGAAACCAATCATAATAATTTTTTTGAAAACATGGAAATATTAAAGGTCATCTACACTGGAAAATTTATTTTTGAAAATTTATCTGTCCCCTATTTTTAGATTTTCAACTAAAACATCTATATTGCCAAATTAACTGTAATGTTGAGTGGAACAGCAATTTTACCAGTTGACGTTCTCTAGCCAGACCATATTTGCGATCTTTATGAATTTGGCTTAAAAGAAATTTTTTTCCTCTTCTTCCCTTTTTTTGCACCCATATTTGGACTACTCCTAACTCAGTTTTTAAAGCTGGAGACAAACATGTGGGGCAAATCGCAGAAATGTGCTAACTTCCAGCTAAGAAATCATTTTCAATTTATCAGCAAATTTACAGACATTTTTTGCGCATTGACTTTAATAGACATGTTTCGCAGGCGTATCATCATATTTAGTTGTGTACACACCTAATCAGCTATGTTAGCTGTTTCTTGATTGCCATCAGATTGTGGTCCTAATCTGCTCTGTTTTTCCGTGATTATATTCAGCTGTGTCGCAGGTGCAGGTTTTTAAAACTCACAGCACACAAGGAGCTTTATGTAGCCTTTCAAGCAAAATTCAGTTTATTCTTAAACTTTCTATTCGAATTACAATAATAAAATAGAACTAATCAGGCCAGGTTGTCACAGAAACATTGGGAAGTTTGTCATATGTCCTGCTTTACCATCATAAACTCTTCTACTGTATGCAGTAGAAGGACTGTCGGTCGCGGCAAAAGCAGCCGCGTCCGATAGTTACCGCGACCGATCGTGCGGTCCATAGAGGATCGCAGATCGGACGAGGTTTTCCACCATGTCCGATCGTCCTTTCGTCCGATTCGGACGAACAATCGATCGGACATGGGCACATTCGGATGCGGTAATTTCGGTCCGATCAACCGTATACACGAACTATCGGTCGATCGGACCGAAATATCTCATCGTGTATACCCAGCTTAGGATCTGACACGTTTGACCCATCAACACCACCAATCAATAGATATTATGGTTAAAACATTTCAAGGAAGTGAATTGCTCTATGTAAAAAAAACTCTTCATTCTGTGTACATATAATATGTATTACCTGCGTATGTAATATGTTTGACTTGAGGTCAGTTTTGAGGTAAATTCCCTAATACAATTTTTCATTAGAGATGGATTTGCCCTTTAAATATTTATCTGATGCATACCTTTTCCTCCACTGTATGCGCAAAGTCTGCTTGTTTGGAATACCCAACTGGCTGTTTTTTCAACTCACTCCGCTTCTCTAAACAGCATTATATGCATCTGGGTTGGCTCTGTGTCAGATAAAAAGAATATACATGAAGCAGGGAAATAAGGCATTGTGTATAAAAAAATATTTTGTACATTTGTAGTGGCTAAATCCAATCAAAACACATAAGGGCTAATATATTACTTTCTGTACATATAGATCAAAAGGCTCTTATGGGTATATGATCATATATCAATATTTTAAATATATAGCATTTCATTTAGTTATTTCTTTAGTTTTTTTTTTCTGCAAGTGAGTTTGTTGGTAATTAAATAATTAACCTTATTAGTCACACTGATACAATAGTGTCACTCATAAGAATATAATCCTCCACCCCATAATTAAAGTGCACTGTACAATGACAAGTGTTCCTGTGTCTAAGCCAACACGAGCGAATGCCAGTCGAGACCCTTCGGCTTGCTTCAGTGCGCGGAAGACAGCAGAAGGCACGAGGGAACAAAGGCTGGTTAGAACATTTGGGGACAGCTTTGAGTTCTATAAACCTCATGATTTGGAGGTTTATGGCCATTTCCTGCAATATATAAATTTTAGTTAGGGGGTGAACATACCCTTTAATTGATTGCCTCAGATGGTAAATTAATTTATTTTAAAATGTATTTTCAATAATGAAAACAATTCATTAATAGATCTTAAATTATTAATGAGCCTCTTAAATCGTATGTTTATTTTGATTACCAACACAGATGCTAATACTGGAGCAGCTAATAAAAAAACCAATAATCCTGGGCTATTAATTTAACCTATGTATAAAAGTGGTAGCTTATATCAGTTTATTATCAGATCAAATTAATGTTGAATAGAATTGGTCTAGCCCTCCACAGAGTTCTGGTTTCTGAAGCATCATTTGTCCCTTACTGATATTCACACAGTATACAAGGATTGACCCATTCCTAAAGCTTTTCTTAAAAATGATGATAGAGGAAGCACCCACTCACATTGCTAAACCTCTCCCCATCAGATCCAGTTAAGGGCTAGGCCACACTAACGCGATTTTGATGCATTTTTCCCCAATCATTGCAATCATGGCAACACCCGAAAAACGTGTGTTTTCGGGTGCGATGCGATCTGCATTTTTTTTTGTGCGATCTGCATTTTTTTTGCATTCTTTTCCCTGTCTCTAAAGAAAAAACTGCAAGTGCAAACGCATCAAAATTGCACACAAAATTGCATGCAGTGTGGCCGTGCCCTCAGACAGAATTTTACATTGATATCCTTACTTTTCTAGGCCACGCTCACACTGGACATGTATTAGTAACATAGAACTGGAAGCAAGCAGTGTGTCCATGTATTAGTGCCATAAAACTGGAAGCAAGCAGTGTGTCCATGTATTAGTGACATAAACTGAAGCAGTGTGTCCATGTATTAGTGACATAAAACTGGAAGCAAGCAGTGTGTCCATGTATTAGTGCCTAAAACTGGAACAAGCAGTATGTCCATGTATTAGTGACGAACTGGAAACAGCAGTATGTCCATGTTAGTGACATAAAACTGGAAGCAGCAGTATGTCCATGTATTAGTGACATAAAACTGGAAGCAAGCAGTATGTCCATGTATTAGTGACATAGAACTGGAAGCAAGCAGTATGTCCATGTATTAGGGACATAGAACTGGAAGCAAGCAGTATGTCCATGTATTAGTGACATAGAACTGGAAGCAAGCAGTATGTCCATGTATTAGTGACATAGAACTGGAAGCAAGCAGTATGTCCATGTATTAGTGTGTGGCCGTGCCCTCAGACAGAATTTTACATTGATATCCTTACTTTTCTGGCCACGCTCACACTGGACATGTATTAGTAACATAGAACTGGAAGCAGCAGTGTGTCCATGTTTGTCCATAAAACTGGAAGCAAGCAGTGTGTCCATGTATTGACATAAAACTGAAGCAAGCAGTAGTCCATTTTAGTGACATAGAACTGGAAGCAAGCAGTTGTCCATGTATTAGTGACATAGAACTGGAAGCAAGCAGTATGTCCTTTATTAGGGACAATAGACTGGAAGCACAGTATGTCCATGTATTAGTGACATAGAACTGGAAGCAAGCAGTATGTCCATGTATTAGTGTGTGGCCGTGCCCTCAGACAGAATTTTACATTGATATCCTTACTTTTCTAGGCCACGCTCACACTGGACATGTATTAGTAACATAGAACTGGGAAGTCAGCATTGTAAGCAGTGTGTCCATGTATTAGTGCCATAAAACTGGAAGCAAGCAGTATGTCCATGTATTAGTGACATAGAATTTCCAAAACGAGAAAAAAACGATCCACCGCTGTGATTCCTTCCAGATACCCCACTAACACTACTCGCTTCATCAATGACAAGCCCCTGCTTGCCAGGTGCTTGTAGTGCCTCACCATAAAGTATTTGCTCCTGTACGTAAGTGAAGGTTATCTGAGCTGTACCCTAAATTAGACAAAGCAATAACAAGCATACGTGTCACAACTATTAGATGCTAGCCCATAGTGTTACAAACGTTATCAGAATTGTAATTCATAGTCAGAGCAAAGTTCAACCACAGAAGAACAGTCTGCAATCAATGGTTCTTTGCGGATTAAAAGAAAATTTTTGTTTGTTGAGGCGGTCAAGCAGTCACAGTGATACAGCCAGACTGTGAGAATACAGAATAATAACGCTCCATTCACTCACGTCACCCGAGTAAGCTAACCATAACACTCCAAATTGGACTCCTCATCTGGTTGGTTTATGCTATGTCTATACCCCTAGGGGTAGGGTTTGTATGTCTGCACCCTCCGGTGTGTTGTGTATTTTGGACTTTTTCTCACTAACGCATACACTGTAACGGTCACGGAATAATGACAAACATGGAACTTGTAAAGGAACAAAAAACTCAGGCGTCCAGAATACAAAGCTACGAAGATGATTGGAAGAAGAAGATTTGAAAGACACTTCATTCAGGCTAGGCTACACTAGCGCATTTTAAACATGTGATCCGGTCGCATATTAAAATGCACACGCTAGGTGGCCCCAATTGTGGGGAGCCACCCTAGTGCAAATTCTGTCGTCTGCCTGGGACATTAAATCGGAGCACATGCAACCCGCATTTTTATTCACAATCGCATGCGCTCTATTGGAGACATTGCACAATTGGCATTCGTGGCAGAGGCACATACTTTGTGATGTCATAAGTTCCTTTATAAAAAACCCGATTTGGAGGGGATGGAGGTTTGCAGAATGAACCCGCTTCGTTCTATCCAACTACCCGGGGTTCCCCCCCCTATTGAAAGCCCATGGATTCTCCTTGATTTCATAGTAATAATAAAAATTATTAAAAAAAAAAAATTTCAATGGGAGACTATAATAAACAGGTCTCATGCACCGTCAATGGGCCTAATGTCCACCCTTCTTAGCCAATTTTATACATGAGGCTTTATTATCACTGAGATTAATTTCATTGATGGGTCCCATAAATTGACTGTATCTTTGGCATCAGATCCCACTAAGGCTTAAAATTAGAACTGGCCCAACTTTTAAAAAGGCAAGATTATCTTTGGGGTGTAATTATTATATGATGGGAAAACTATTGCCCGACTCGGCTCAATCATTCTCCCCCTATTCCATCCATCTTCCCAGTGCATAGGGAGCAAATACCACCTAAAGGGAGACAATAGTGGCTGGTATAAGGTCATTATAAAGGATGGATTTATGCTTGTGAGTTCTCATGTCATCCAGGTCAGAGTATAATCTGTTGTAATCAAAATTAGATCAACTGGACTGAAATTATTTCTTGAAAGACGTTTCGGCTAGTCAATCCGACTGGCTTTCCTCATCATAATGCTTGGTACAGAATCTGTGGCAATTTATGTACCCTGGTAAATCCCAATTGAGCTATCCACAGCCAGGTGTTAGGGTGTGATTAGATAGTGGCTAAGAGGTGTTATAAGATACCGCCCAAGTAAGGTGTTAAACACGCATTGTACATGGCAGAGCAGTTGGTGTCAGCCCCCCACCTCTCATGTTAGGCTTGGTTTCTTTATTTTCACATAATGGCCTCCTTAACACCCTCTCTTAACCATCCCCGTTCCTGTCGCTGTATGTTTACACTTAAATCTTTCAAAGGTATGTCCTTTATCCTTAAGATGAGATACACAAACGCTGAGTCCCTGACCACCGGGATTGCTCTCTTCTGTGCGGGCCATACTTTGATGTGCTGGAACTACATTTCCAGTCCGTTGTCTAATTGAATACAACAGATAAAGGGAGGGATTATCACAATATTGATGTACGCTACTACTCACTTACCCCCTAGTTTTAAGGTTAATAAATGCCTTATGTAGAGACACAATCCATATTTTAGACATTCTTGGAACTCTACAGTGGTTCCATACTATGAGTTTGTCACTATTGATGTTGTCGTGCACTATTATTCCGGCATAAGTTATCATTTAAGATCATTAGTGACTTATCCATTGGAATGGAAGCTTCTTTATTGATTGATCTGTAAATTATCTACCTACCCATAGGTTGCTTTACTAGTGTGATCAGAATACACAACTACTACCTCCGACCCAGGGGGCAGTGATGGGGGCAACATTTTCCCCCACAGTTGTCCAAGTTTGGGGGAGAAGTCAGTCATTACCAGGACCATCCTAAACCCATATCCACATATGAAATAACGATCATAAACACCATAAACGGTATATAGATGAACTTATTATGGGTGTGGGAATGTAACAGAATGTGAATTTTGTTATCACTTATACAAGCAATCAAGTACGGGGGTGTGGTATATGGTATTACACTCCACCTGTCCTATCGTCCGTGAACATTATCTATCTACTCTTCCGAGTCTGCTCCGCGGGTGGGGGCCTCCAGTCGTCCATGGCATCCCGAGTTCTCTGCGAGTTTCTGACATCACTCGCCCCGGTATTGCCGTAGGACGGAGAAAAATAAACTGCTAAGAGTACAGTACGAGGATTCTATCGCGTACACAATACGCAGTCCTGCCCTAGGCAGCATGCCAGCGGCCACGACGTCGTACCCCAGTAGAGGCCAGTCTTGGCAATTTATCATGACTACGAGAAAGCTCCACAGAGTAGGAGTCCCCTGCATCCAGGGGTGTATCTTGTGATCGTTTTATGGAAAGAGGATATGAATCTTGAATTTACAAAGAAGCCTTTCTACATGTTTCGATATGGTGTAGAGAATCACTACATAAGTGGAGGAGCAGTAGTCTGATAAGGAAGAGGTAAAAATAAAAATATGCCTCTAAATCAACACACCCATTATAACTTTTTTAATCTCCAAATATAAGTGCCCATTTAAGGACACTTGTGTAATTAACACAAAAAAAAAACTTCCAGTATTGAAGGCAATAAAACAACTTGGGATGTTTGCAGTGGAGTCTGATCGTTTGTTTTGTAGATTGTTCAAGTATTTGGGCAATCAATTGTACAAACCCAGTTATTTTTTAGCACTGGGAAAAATCCTAAAAAATTGGCTTCATTTGGATTACGGGCATGTTTGTAATGTTTTTAAGAAACTCACTATGATGGTGTTGGTGCCTATTAATTAAGACTGTTTAAGTCTGAAACGCGTCCAGCGTTGTACCATAACAGAATTTTATGGCAGCAGTAAGCAGTGGTGTGGTTTGATTTCCTGTTTGGCACTGGCTAGTGTGGATCCTTACTCCTATTTTACCTTTGACTGTTTCAATTAGCTCAGCCCTGTGACAGGTTTGGGACTGCCAGCCCCGGCCTCGGATGGTTTTACTTACCCATGAATGTTTGCAACGTTATGAGGTTAACAGGTCTGGGGGAATTTTCGCACCGGACCACTTAGTTTCATAGTAAGAACATAGTGGTTTGTTTATTCATTGCTGTGGGGTGGTTGGCCCTTATTCCTAAATGGGGGATAAATACCTTATGCATCTCTATGCATACTGGCAGTTCTTATTGAAGTGGGGAAACAATGTTCACGCACAATTTGCACATGGGTGACAATTCCCTATCCAGGATTACAGAAACTGACATCTACATATTGTGTTATGTCTTTTAGAGTGTCTGCTATGGTTCATAAAAATATGTAGGCTGGTGTAGATAGAGCATTAATCAAGGATACGTGGATTACATTAGATGCTATCAAATGTTATAGTCCAAGCCACGAGTATTAGTAGGTATGGCACTAGTCAACTCACATATGCTCACTGCTGGGACGGTAATGAACAGATAAAAGAACTGTATAACCAAACAACTAGAGAAAAAGTGATCGACAGCACTCAATAGGTTTCACAATAGTAGAATATATACAATCCTTTATTCAGTATTGTAACACATACCATGACTGGGATATCCAGTGTGAAACATCATATTAAAAATAATTAAAAGACCTATTAGTAATAAATAGAGTCATCACTAGGTTAGCAGTTATATATACATAAGTTGCTAAGCATACGACACAATAATACTGAAGTAGTAATACAATGAGTGGATAAGTGGCCATTAGCTATGTCAATAAACAAGCAAGCATACTCATCTGTCCCTAAACAGTAGCTCCAGGGAAAAGGTATCACAGACTGGCTGGTTTCTTCGTATGTACTGCTATTGAATTTGGAAATGGTAATGTCCTCCCTATTGCGTTTTCGCCCGCTCCTCGGCTTTCTCAAAGGTATTTATACTTACAGCCCCTTTCTTTTCTTCAATATATCGTACCGAAGGGAACATCACCCTTATTTGCTGTGGGTGTCTCAAATGCGTCGTTCTCCGAAAAGACGTAGTGACGTCACTAACGTTGTACTATATGTAATATTGTTTATTTTTTTTTTTTCTCCGCGCATTGCTCCTATTTAAATTAAGTACCACAGGAGATGCGACCCGCGCGATGGTGTCCAATAAAAGGTATAGTAATAGCCGGTCTTTTCTGCCGGCCGCTTAAGAAGACCCAATACATTAAGTGTAGTATGGGCAATGTATAAGTATATCATGGACAATCGGACCCTTGGCTTCTTTTGAGGTTTTTATGTCAACAAGGACCTGATATCCCAAACATATTCATATTACACACCTAAAATTTTACATTTTCTGATCAATATTGGTCTGCGATATTTACATAAATCACCCAGGAGGTCGCACAGAGACTAAATGTAGCCTATTGAGGAAAAAAGTTATCCAGAAAGCGTATATTCCAAAATGAGTCACTAGAGTGAGATTCGTTCTTATTTTCACTTCAGTCGCATGTAAAAGGCCATTAGATAGTTCGCGCTGGTTTAAGGTACGGCTCCATGAACCAGATGAGGAGTATCCATTGTTCTAGACTTGAACGATTGTGTAAACAGAGTAAGTCCTCCCCATGGTTCCTTCCATTGTATATCCAATATTTCAGAGTTTACTAGGTAGATTTTTGGCCAGTAATTTAACAAATCCAGCGAGTTTCAAAAAACAGTAGATCAGGTGGGTCCCCCTAGCAAATATTAACATGCTCATATAGATTCAAGCATTTCGTGCTCTCTCATAAGTTTAGTTCAAATCAAAGTTACTAACTGTACATAGGCTGATTTTAGATCCTTGGTTGTGTCATAGATAACAATAAAGTGATGAATCATTTCTTCGTTTCCCCTCTAACCCCCCCTCTACCTCAAAAGATAGATAATCCTTGTTGGTAGTGTAAAGTTATCCAGAGATTGTGCGGTTGCAGTTACTGACACCTTTGTGAAAACACTTAGCTGGTCAGGTGTTAGTAGTTCTTTGGTTAAATTTATATGTACCAAGGAGTCCGTTCACATTGTTGTATCTATATAAATTTCCCCCTATAGTCCTGTCTCTGTATGTCCTTTTTTGTAACACGCTGTTCCGCCCGCCGCACCTCCTAGGTATTTTGCTGATTAAAGTGGTGGTGGTCCCCTAAAAAAGAGTCTGCCTCACTAATCTACTATCCGAAGTAGCAATATTAGTGGTTTTTTTGTTGTGAGATCGTTTTATTTTTTCGTATTGGCTTTTTTGTACGTGCCTAGATCCCTTTCCTAGGTTTACCTCTGTGCCTCCAATTATCAACTGTCCCTTTTTATAAAGTCCCCTGCTTGTCTCTTTTCAAATTACCCTTTTTTAAACCTAAATATATCCTCTTCTAACTTCTCAGGTTCAGACCGGGTAATCCCTCTAATCTTGAAAGACTTTTATCAGAGAAGCCAGACACTTTGTGCCTTGCCAATATGTTAACATAATACAGGTATACAATGTCCCCGTCAGCAAACTCTGGAACCGGATAGTACAAAGATACTGAAGGCAGAAAAATACAGTGGATCTTACTTTGGACACTATAATACCCTATAGGTTGGAATTCTGTATTTGATGTTATATTGTTGAGATCGATAATAGTTTTATATTCCAAATCCATTGATAAACAAATATTGATAAGTATTAATTTTATAGTTAATAGTAACAATAACAAATGAGACTCTAACTAAGTATTAGATTGCAGAGTAGGAATATAGGTGTTATGAGCATGTGCCATTTTTTTATATTGTATGTTATATAACAATTTTCTCAGATTCCTGTGTTTTAGAAAACATAATTGTTTATTATTGTTTATTATATAAATTTTGTTTGGTTCCATTGTTCTATTTGAATACAGTAATTGACACTTGATGCTTACTAATTTGATTACGCTACACGTGGGCGGTGAATGGGTAGGACAGACTCTCTCCTTCAACACATAGTGATATGTTTCACTGATCATGCACATGGGTGTTTGTAAATTGTATTGGTAGGAGTATTTAAGGGGTGTGTGACGAGGGTAGTAATGCCTTTGATTAAGGACCGTGAATAAAACTTTGAAACTGTTACAGTTTACAGCCGGTTGTCCTTGTTCCGTGTGGCGTCAGATGTGCGGACTACTGTGTTTTTCCATTAAATTGGCTGCCACCATTCGTCGCCAACACTGTAAAATTTTCTGGACTTAAAGAATTTTTTATACAACATCATCAATTTACAAAACAACACCTTTTTCAGAAAGCCCACAGACAAAAACAATTTTGCTCTACAGAGTTGCCATCCAGAGTCTTAAAACATCCATACCATACCAGCCCAATTTCATTGAGTTCTCAGGAACAACAGTGACTCGACAATGGCTAAAGAACCATGTGGCTGACCTTAAAGGGCTTATAGTGAAAAAAACACATTGCCCTTGCCAAGTTAAATTCATGTACTCTGTGCTGCCTTAATCCTATATCTCTCACTGACTCTGTTTTAACCACGGTGTCAGATCTATGTGCAGCATTCCCCCCTCTTCTCCCTCCCTCTGTTACCGTCCTCCATGTCTCAGCTCCGGCTAACCGACAAGCTTTTTATTGTGCAGTAGGAGTTAAAAGTTCAACATCCTGAAAAGCACACCCACGCACAGTTGGCCAATAGAAAGCAAGCGTCCTGGAGACACGGAAGAAGGAGATCAGTACAGTTTAACGATCTCTCACTTGTGACCCATCATCAATCAGTGAAAGCTATTAAAGAGGGGGTCAAGTGCAGCCTTATATTTACCATCAAGCTAACCTCTCTCCCCCTGCTAAGCTGTTATCTCTATGTTTATTACAAGTAGGGAGGAGAGGATCATGTCACAGGGATTTGATTGACAGTCCAAGTAGGAGTAGAGGTAATTCAAATCACGTATTCTTCTAACTGGTGTATCTCGAGGACAGAGTGGAATCTGAAAAAAGTGGAGACACTCTGGGGTTGTGGGAATTATAGAAACACATGAAGAAAGAAAAAAAAGTTCATTTTCCACTAAGATGCCCTTTAAATTAAATTTTTGCAATAGAGGCTATCTGAGACTGAACTAGATAAACAGAGCTAGAGATTCCCCTTCCAACAAGTTTGTTAGTAAAGCCAACCAACGTGATATGTAAGACTGCAGACTGAATATAATCTGAAAAGCATTTTAATTAAAAAAAATCCATCAACAAAAAAAAGACAAATCTCTTCCCTTCAAGAATACCATTCTACAACACCGGGACATTCTTGAGAAATATAGTAGTTAAAACTGACATTATTACTAAGGAGATCATTAAACCACTGACAAATAGCTTGCTATAGATGTCCCAACTGTAGCAACGTTGCATGGCATGCTCTCCCGGGCCACTTTCCCCTCATCTGCACATGGGCAAACGAATTACAGTTTGTGGTAGATACTCATGTATGAGTAGGAATGTCATGTATTATATTTTGTGCCCTTGTGGTCTTGTTTTAGAAAAGAATGAACAACCATAGAATGTCTATTTGACAAGCTCTGTCTGATAAGACCAGAACGTGTCCCGATAAATATGGGTGATATGCAGTAGCCTAACATTGCAGTCTCTTCAATCACCCATTGAGTAGCCTTGGTGGATGATTATCAAAGGACTTGAAAAACAATGATATAGAAACCTCCTTTTATTAGAGGGCTTAGTGATTCGTTATCTGGGAAATTTAACACCTCTTGGGCTCAACGAACTGTGGGCCCTTCAGTGTTTCCTATAAACAGCTGAATGATGGTCTATTGATAAGAACTGGAACAGTGTTCAAATAAGACTTACAGATCTTCAGTATAATCTTTTTTAAGAAGTCCAATTAACAGATAATATCTGCTCAGTCGCTTCGGTTATTGCTACTTTATGTAATTTTGCAATGTTACAGATTATTGCCTGATAATTATTTATCTTTTTTTATAGGCCTGTATCATGTCAGTGTTCATAACCCTGCTTTGAATGTTGCAATCAATCGGGTGCCAGCAATTTATCTTGTATATATTAATAATCAATTGATGTTCTGGTCCCTTTCTGCTGTGCTTTTATTTGTATACCTTGATGCTTTAGCTTTTCTTAACTATTGAGTCTATGTTTTCTAAATAATATGAATCCTCTTGAAGTTTCAGTATTTACTCTTTTTCTCACGCACACTTTGCACTTTCCCTGTCACACTGTGCACTTATTCTACCTCATTTGTATCCCGCACCTTATTGGTCTATGACCTGTTTACTCTACTATGAATCTGGTGGAGGTGTTTCAAAGGAAGTCACACACCTTGCTTCAGACAAGAACTTCCAGACTTGAAAAGAAGCTGACATACTTGTTACATACTATGTTATTTCAGAATAAATGTACGATAGTGTATAATGACTGCCACTGTGTGTAAAGTATTAACATGATGTCTATTTAAAGTGAGATTCTCAGGTTTGTGAGTAGGGTGGCATTTGAAACCAGTGTGCTAGGTCTACCTTTGGGCATTAGATTATTTTCATCAATATTCCTGTGTCTACTTTGTATTAAGAGTTGTGGAGTGTAATTTGTGACAATGCACTCCATGAAAACCCATCTTTCCTGAATCGTATAAATGTCTAGATATCATTTAGCAAATAGCTCTGCACCAAAGCAGATTCTACTACCAGACACCATCAAATATGCATTGTACCGAATAATGTCACTATTGATAAATCCCTTTAAATGTCTAATGTTTTACAAGCTATCTCTATCTCTAGCTGCGATGCATATTTCTCAGTTGCTGTACCTGTTTTGATATTAGTTATTATAGATAGGATGTGAGGTATATAAAATTAGGACACAAATAAGTGTTTGTAGAAAATGTTTGGATGATGTGTGCTTGTTTTCCAAAGATTCCTTCAAACATAGAAAAACTAATATCTTGGACAAAATTAATATTAATATGTATACAAACATTTCAGTAACATTAGTGGCATAAATACTTAAAAATACTGAATTGGAATGACAATTCTGCCCTCTTGTGGCCATCTATTTTCTTTACCATGTAACCTGCCAAATAAAAGTACAGTCAACACTGAAATAAATGAGCGACAAAGAATAAGTATGTTTTTACAGAATTTTTGAGGTTCAGAATGGGTCTAGAGGACAGCCTGCCACTGCCCCTTAAGAAAACAGTTCGGTACACACTGCAAATTTCCTCTCGGCCCATAACTACTCTGACTAAAATTCCATAAGAGAATCACATGTATATGGGTGCCTGATTGGCAGTCATGTGGTTGTGTATGAATGATGCTTTACTTTGCCTGCAGCTAACCCCCCCACATCTGTAGTAAGTTGTTGTTCATGCTGTCCTGTGTTTACTGGAGCAGAGTCCCCATCTAGCACTGCAGCCAAAGAAAGTCACCCCCCTACACACTCTCCAAACTCCTATAGTTGGAAGAAAATCTTTTATTCAAGCAAAGCTGATTCCCTTCTCATTTCAGAATTCAGATTTTTCATTTTCACTAAATACATACATTTTTATTTGTGTGTATGTTGCCATTAAAAACAAAGGATAGAGGTAGATGTGGGTGCATAAGGAGGTATGTGTGCCCTGTAACTAAAGAATGGACAGACATTTCCCAGATAATTTTTGGGAACACTTCCATGGATTTCTTAACTGAAGATAGCATACTTCTCCTATGTTCTCCTGGTCCGTTGTATAAAATGTTGGATCTCTACCTCAAAAACTATGCGCAGGCAGGCCGCCTAGGTTACATAGCACCCTGTCATGTTTTGCTTCTGGTGCCTAGCACCCCCCTCCAAAAAACACCCCCCCGGCACATAATCACAACGCTAAATGATGCTTGGCTTGGCCTGCTTCAAATCAGTCACCTTCGCTTACTGTCTTCAGTATCTGTGTGTGTGCTTGCATATATTGCGTACATCATTGCGTGACACGTAACCGCACTGCAGAACAGCACAGCATACAGACGCCATAAGTAAGGCTTACGTGTGTTGGTGCTTTGTCTGTAGGGAGGTGCTATTACATATATTTGAATCTGAAGGACTATAACTGGGGGGGCTGTGGCACTGATGCACCACTTTGACCTACAGGTCCGTGACTTAGACTCCTTCCCGACTGGTGTCTCCTCCTGGTAACGCAACCTGTGCAACCCACACAGGTGGCTCTGATGGGAGGAGATACAGTCTCAAAATGGGTGTAATAAAAGAGAGACAATTAAAAGCGTTCAGCAACACATCTTGTAAACATTGAATTTCCCCTTAAAAGTACCTAACCTACAAGAGGTTTGTTTTGAGTGTAGACCATAGTCTGGTATTAAACAGTTTGATGTATGTTGCGACTACTTTGGTTCCTATGCAACCTTATTGTATGTGTCTAAATAATAATCACGTTGCCATCATCAGTGCCAAACCACAATAAACATACATGCTGGAGTGGTGATTAGTAACTAGTTTGAGATTGTACTGGCAAAACTGCATAGCAACCAATCCAGCATGTATCAGATCTGATTAATACCCCCCCACAGAAGTGATTGAGAATGTAAACAGATTGTGTCAGAGGGGACACAGCTGGGAAGCAGAATGAGTAAAGGGCAGCTGGGGTAAAGATGCTGAAGAATTACAATAGAAGCAAGAAAAAATCTAAGTATTAAACTACCGATGCCAGTCTGTAATCTCTGCTAATGGTACTTTCAGTGTGTTATTTTCCTTTCGTTATAAAAAATAGAATACTAGCAGCACATGATACATCCTAAGAATGAAATTGGCATCCTCCCAACCAGTATCTGCTACACAGCCTCTTGGAATACACAGTAGGGCCTTTCTGCTACACAGACTTACTGGCCACTAAAACTTTAGATTAAGAGCATTTTCGAATTTCCTCTGCCTCTAAAATGAAAAACTACCAGTAGAGTAGCGCATTATGTTCTTATGTTATGTTCTTAAAGATTTAAGCTGTTTCCTGGACGCTGCTGCAGGTCCGCCCCCTTCTGCTGCTCCGTACACATTAGCAGCATAAAGGGTCCGAACCCGCAGCAGCATCAATATTGGCTGAGACAATTTGAGGGGGGGATATTCCCTTCAAAAATCACCAAAAAAGGTCAATTGATGCCAACATCAATGCCTTATATCCCTTCCAGCACTGTATAAAAATGTATGCGGATGGCAAATTCTTTGATGAATACCTCAAGTTTTTATCAAAGAGAAGGAATGCACATTTGGGATAGTAAAATGGAAAGCCAGACAATTGGATTATATTTGCCACCAGCAGTTGTTTGTGTGAGATCAGACAGTCAAGTGCCACTGTCTTTTAATAAAGAAATTCAGATCGACATTTTTCAGTTGATCAGATGTGATTTGTCTGCTTTTTTTCAACTTTTTCATTTCACACCCAACACCCACCCCACCCCACACACACCAACTCACAGAACCACCGAACCAAACATAAACCCACAACCACAAACACCGCTAATAAGCATTCCACCCGCCAAACAACCCCCCACTCAACACGATACACCCCTATTATCCAAACCCCCACCAACTACAACTCTCCACCACTTCCCAACCACCCAACACACACTATTGCATTGATTTTTATTCAAATTATTTTGACATTACAGTTATTATAAATGTATATCAATACTAGTACATTTGAGCATTTTATCTGTGTTTCATTCTTAAAAAATTAGAAATGCTGGAGCTGGAACATTTTTTAACATGCACTTTTTAATATTTTGTAGGGCACTCTTAGCCCACCCCCCAATCTGCCATGTTCATTATGTAAAAAAAAAGCAGCAGAACTCTACTTACATTACTTGTTTTCCCCTGGCTCGTTCCTGATTGAAGTAAGCAGCGACACAGACTCGGCTGCCGGCAATGCAAGTGCCGATGGGATTGAAGTACTTCTGCTTGTTTTTAACAAACGAATGTGCTGGTTGGGGGTGTGTAGGGTGCCCCTACATATATTAAAATAGAGGTAGGGCCCAGTCAGCAATAAGGGATCCAGAAGGGAGGAGGGGGGGGTTAAAAGGCTCACCTGCTCGCATCGTTCCACAGTCCCTTACTGAGGACAATGCTGAAGCAGGGACCGGATGAACGCAGAACAGCTCTATCTTTCTTCATTTCCTGGACTTGAACAGGCCATGGAGAAGCATTTGGCGCAGAGCTGTAGGTAAGGATTTTTTAAAGGGTATGTACACTGTCATTCTAACATTTAAAGCCATGGCTATCAATAACATGTTTTCTTTTTTCTGTTTTCACATCCTCCATACCATACCTTTAACTGCAGAAATTTGCTGCTTCCTCCTCTGTATGCCTCATTTACTCTCCCTACACCAGTTTTGGCAAATACCTCTTGTCGAAGTCGAACAATACAGTTCCTCTGTGGTGAGTAGCTAAACAAGAATGAGGAGACAAGCAACTTCTAGTACAGGAGAGGAAGCATAACATAGAAAAAAAACAACAAGCATTTAAGCCACAGCTATCCAATAACATTAAGTTATATTTACAGTGTACATTTTCCCTGGTCCGATAAGGACGGCAAGTGGAAGTGAATGGTTAATTCCTTCCCCGGGTGACTGACAAGGCTGTTCCCCAATAAAACCTTGCTCCTCTCCCTACCTTTATGTCTTTTTGTCCTGTGGATGACAGATCGTCTCTCTCCCCCCATGCTAAAAACAAACGTGTATACCACTGTGTTTTAGCCTCTCTCCAGCTGATGACCACTCTAACCTGCAACAGCTAAACGTAGGTCTGGCGTGGACTGCAGGACTACCGCACACGTAATGGAAGTCTCGAAGTAGCCCATGATATTGAGCGCATCTATCTCGGGAAATTTCAAAAAAAGCTGGGTAAACACGCAACAAGCCGCTGATCCAAACCCGGAGTTTTGGTTGCGGCTGTTACCTTCTCAGCTCTATCATCACTCAAGTGGACTGATAATCCCCAAATCCTGTATGTATGTATTAAATCTTTTCTGCCTATATGCTGTGAGTATAACAGGATTTCACTAAATGATAATTGTATAACTTACAAATGATGTTTGGCTGTTTATCTATTTCAGTGTTCACAATGAGTTTCATCTAAAAGACACAGATCAGGTCCAGTGGGTGAGCAACGTTTAAGAGAGAGATGGATAAAGGTGAAGTAAAGCAAATTCTTTTATTTTTAAGATCTCCAGACAGAAGGGAATCTGCAAGTAAATTCAGAGCCAAAGAATATGTTTCTGTAATAGAAATGCAGAACAAGGAAAAAACTATCAAAGAATGCATCAACCCATCCTCATCTGTAACACAAAACAAATCCATACAGCCATGAAAGCTGTATTGGTTCTCTATGGAAACAATGATTACAAAAGTATCAGAGGTTACTATGGAGAAAGTAACAAATATGTTTAGAGTATGGCATAGCAAGCCTACTTTAATAAAAATCCCAATCAGAGGAAGAATCTGAAGGGAAATATCACAAGAGAAGCTGTAGAGGAAATTACAGCAGGGAATATTAATCAGAAGACAGTCGATTATCTGATTACAGGATGAAAGAACCCTTACACATAGTAGAACAAAGTTGAAGACACAAAAAGATCTTATGTTTGGAATCAAATAGAAAACCCTCCTCTCCAATTTCTTCGTACATTCCCCATATAACAGACTTA
Organism: Hymenochirus boettgeri; assembly: GCA_019447015.1. Classification (NCBI taxonomy): domain Eukaryota; kingdom Metazoa; phylum Chordata; class Amphibia; order Anura; family Pipidae; genus Hymenochirus; species Hymenochirus boettgeri. The sequence goes on along the minus strand of JAACNH010001673.1, from coordinate 20,239 downwards.
TAAAGAACGAATGGCAACACCCAGATAAAAGGTTTAACATCTCTCTAACACTACAGAAAATATATCCCATCTCTAAAGAGAATCAACGTCCTGGGATGAAGCTCCTAAAGTTGATACTGCTATGGCAAAACACAAGAACTGATGGTATTCGCTACAGAAGATGGAACGTCTCTTAGGGACCCAATGGAACGGAAAGAGGATTGCAGCTATGAAGAGATCATATGTGTCACTGGGGCAGCATTATGCCCTCAATAGCGATCACAAGTATGGCTAAGCAAGTAGATTCTGGATAAAAGACTTGAATAAGCTATAGCCGAAGGAGTATCAAGAGAAGAACAACAAAAATGGTACAAGACATTAGAATATCTAATGACTTCATAGCGGAAGCATCCCTAGATGTTATAAATCTAAACTTCAAAGCAATGGGCCAAACTACATGGCGCAACGTGCCTTATGGTTAGACGTGGAAAGTAGATAACATGTCAAAACAGGCTTGACAAAAGTACCGTTGAGGGAGACCTACTATTTGGGTCATCGCGGACGATATTATAGAAAAGAACTCGTCAAAGAAGGCTCTGCCAGTATCAAGAAAATAGAAGGAAATTCCAACTTCTTCTAATATGACATTTAGACATCAAAACAGTACAAGGCTGGAAGACCAATATACAGAGACAGTCATGGAAGCCTGAACAATCTCTTTTTCAGGACACCAAAACTAACAAGGAAGAAATTATGACAGACTGTACCGTCACGAATTAGGAGGAAGATTGTTTCCGGTTTGTGGCGAATAAAAAAAACTCAAAGCCGATGCATGGGTAATGCAAACCATATCACAGGGTGTACAGTATATAATTCATACAAATACCTCGCAGAATGGAAAGTACTATTCACCCATGCCAAAACAATACTAGTGATAAAACCACTGTACAGCATTATCAAGACCGTCTAATTAAGGGGGTAATAGATAAGAGTTCCAAACAAGAGAAAGGAAGGGGATATATTCACCCCTCTTCTTACGCAGGAGAAAGAAGGAGATTACAGAGCAATATTGGATCTGAGATACTTAAACTCTTTTCTAGAAAACAATGTTAAAAATGGAGACACCTCAAGTCCATAACGTTTCAGATTCCCACAGCAAGGATTGGATGGCAAAAATAGATCTGGAAGAGTGCATACCACCACATACCAATTATATACAGCCACCAAAGTATCTCAGGTCATGACGATAGGTCAGCACTTTCGTACAGATGCTTACCGTTTGGACTAACATCTTCAACCGAGAGTGTTCACAAGATAACTGCAAACCATAATAGCACATCTTAGATCGAGAAAATAGAAGTGTACACTTACCTAGACGATAAACTAGTCAAAGCAAAGACATCAAGTGACACTTCAAACAAAACCTAAAGAAGACATTTTCTACTTAAACCATCTTGGCTGGTTTAAATCAGGAAAATCCTGTCTGATACCGAGTGAAGAGATTCTGTTTCTAGGAGTATCAATAAACTCACAAACTACAGATTCATACCAACTCTCAAGGTTCCAGAGATAAGAAGTGATGCATTTGTCAGTACTACTCAATTCGACAGCACAGATTAGACAAGAACTTTATTCCAAAGGAAATTTATATTTTTACTGGACAACAATTACTGTGGATGCGAACCCACGGGTGGGGAGCCGTGTGCACAGAATCAGGGAAACAAGGTACATGGAACAGAACGTGGAAAAATGAGACATCAGAACAGAGGGAAATGAGATCTGTGTATTTAGCAATTGTTGATTCAAGGTCAAGCAGTCCAGATTCAGTCCGACAACATGCTTTAGTCAGCTGTATAAACAAACAAGGTGAACAGGAGCGCCATCTTTGGCAACAAGTGTCAGAAATACTGACCGGGGCAGAAAATACTTGAGGCAGGTTTCGCCATTCACATCCCTGGAGAACAGAAAACAAGCAGATTGGCTCAGCAGACACAAATCAACCCAGGGAATGGAGCCTGGATTCAATCAGCCTTCAACCAGATAACAAGAGTGTGGGGATACCATAAATCGACCTCATGTCAACCAAAGACAATGCAAAGCTAGAGAAATATTGTTCATGTTTCCCAGACAGGTCAACGTAGCGACCAATGCTTTTTCAATGTCATGGTCGAACCAAATGATGTATATATTTCCTCCTATCCCTTTGATACAAGAAGTCCTCAGAAAATCGAGGAACAGAGCAGAGGTGATAATTCTAACCCTGGTGGCCGGGAGGCGTGGGCACAATCGATAGCCCAATACCCGCCAATAGTTACCGATATGCCAAACCTGTTACTTAGGGAAGGGTAAGTCACCCAGAAATATACAAACTAAGGCTGACGGCATGGAAACTGAATCAGCCCTATGAAAAAAGGGGACTGACTAAAGAGGTAATACAAACCTTTATGTCATCAAGGAAGGACTCACAAAAGATCTTACTATAAAACTGGGAAAGTTCCAACAGTGGTGCGACACAAAAACCATACAACCAAGGTCACTACAAATTGACGCAACTCTTACAGTTTCTACAAGAAGGGTTACAAAAAAACTTAAGTTTGTTGACTCTGAAAGACGATTCAGCTGTCGCGGTATAAACAAAAACTGGGCATCAGACCCGTTGATAAGATTTTTTAAGGGAATTAAGCATATTAACCGTCAGTTAAAAACTGGGTTCCACAATGGAATTACCGATGGTATTAGTATGCAAAGGATAAAACCTTACACTATAAACACTATTTTGGGTGCAATAACATCTGGCAAGAGTTTCTGAAATAACGCTCTGAGAATATCTCCACCAATATCTAATTTTCGGTGAGGAAAACGTGATCTTGAGACCAGACAATAAAATTTCTCTCCGAAAGTTATTTCTCCATCCATATGAATCAAGACATCGTCCTCCCGTATATACAAACAAAGTGAGGCAGACTGCTCCTTGGATGTAGAAGAACAATAAACAGTACAACAGAGAATGCAAGAAGTTCAGAAAATCGACTCATTATTTGTGTTTTTCACAGGGGAAAGGAAAGGGTTGCACCCTTGAAGAGACTCTGGTCAGCATGGATCACACAAACTATACAACAATCATATAAACGGCAAACTAGTGAACCTGACAGAGTGACGGCCCACCTCAACAAGGGCAGTTATCTACAACATCGTGGGCTTTCTCGGCTAGAGTATCAATGAATATTTGTAATGCGGCAGCATGGTCGAACACTTCCTCGGGTTCTGTACTGAGGCCGCTTCTGTTTAACTCTGTTTATAAATGACTTAGATAAATGACACAATGATGTACAAGTGCTGGCAAGCAGACCTGATAGATTTATCAAAATGGGCACAGAATGCAGTGAGATTCAATGTTGATAAATGTAAGGTGATGCATTTGGGATTTAATAATCCCTGTGCCACCCACCTAATAACATCTGTGTTAAGTGCATCTGAAATGGAAAAAGATTTTGGGGTTCTGTAGATACACACTTAGCTGTAGCAAACAATGCCAGTAGCAACCAGCTAGAGCTAGCAGATATTGTCTTGTATAATAGGGGAATAGATTCAAGAGAGAAAAATATTATTCTCCCTCTTTACAGCACTGGTAAGGCCTCATTTGGAATATGCGGTGCAGTTTTGGAATCCCATATACAAAGGGACATCTTGGAAATGGAAGCAGTCCAGAGAAGGCAACTAATTAAATAAGGGGAATGGAGGGGCTTGAATTATGCAGGCAGATTAGACAGTTAGGGCTGTTTACATTGGAGAAGCGTCGGTTGCGTGGGGACATGATAACCTTATACAAAATATATATATTATGGCCCATACAGTGAACTCTCTGGTGCATTGTTCACTAATGGTCATATCAGAGGACTCGTGGACATCCTTTAAGGTTGGAAGAAAAGAAGTTTCATCTCTTCAGTTAGGAGAGGTTTCTTTACAGTGGAACGTTGAAACTGTGGAACTGTCTTCCAGCAGAGGTGGTAATGGCAAGTTCATTGAATAACTTTAAAAAAGGCTGGATAAGTTTCTAAAAAACTAAAAATATTGAGAATTACTGGTATTAATGCATATAGATCTGGTTGATCCAGGGATACTTTCCGATTGCTGTTTGAGTCAGAGGAATTTCCCCCCCCCCTTTTTTAGCTGGGTTTTTTGCCTTCCTCTGGATCAACTGTTAGGTAGGGTTAAAAAAAAAAAAAAAAAAAAAAGGGATATAGTTGGACTTGATGGACGAATGTCTTTATTCAACCTTAAGTAATTACTATGTTACTATGTTACTTATAAAACATTATAAGTTGGACGTTATGAAAAGGGCAAAGTCTGAGTTTGGTTCTAAAATATTAGAATCAGCCATTATGTTGAATAAATAATTTTTTCTTTTGCCTGAACATGTTCCCTCCCTTTTATATAAACTACTTTAAAAAAAACATTCACTTCCACTGCCGGATTAGGAACCAGGGAAAATAGAAAATCAAAAAAATTACTTACCAAATTTTCTTTTCCTGGTCTGAAAGACGGCGTGGAAGGGTTTCCCCCCCAAAAATATATAGAGATACAATCATGAAACACAGTCGTCAAAGATAATAAGTTAAGGGGGAGGAGAAGGATTTTTGTGGGAACAAGCCTGTCAGTCATCCAGGAAGAAATTAACCCATTCACTTCCACTGCCGTCTTCCAGACCAGGAAAAGAAAATCTCAGTATATATTTTTTTGATTTTCTATTTCCTTTAACACTACACAGTGGGGGCATTAGTGGTTACATTTTAATTTTGGGGGTGGACATGCACTTTAAGTGGAGTGCCTTTTAAGAATTGCCAACCTTCTGGTAAACATATTTCATAATATTAACTTCACATCTTGCGTGTTTGGACTAGATGGATGGATGTCTTTGTCAACCTCCATACTATGTATATAAGCCAGTTATATATATTTTTTTTACTATTTGAATCATATTTGAATATATTGAAAGCATAAATAAAACACAACAGAAAAAAACGAGCTGTAAGTCAGCATCATCCTTCGGTGCTAACAGCTTTTGTCTGCCTTTTTTCACCATCCACCTTTATTGCACATTGCATTGATTTTATTCAAATGATTTTACAATATACAGATTATTGTAATAGTAACAATACTATACATTTTAGCATGTATCTGTGTTACAACAGATATTTGTATTGCCATTGTGTCACAGTCTGAAAAAGTCGGAATGCTGGAGCAGAAGCAGCAGCACAAAATTAAGATTCAGGATAGTAGTTAAAGTTCTAATTATTAAAATGCTAATTTTTTCCCAACACCAATCAGATGTTATTTACCACTTGAAGCTAAAATCTGATTGGTTGGGCCAAAATTAGCACAATTTTTAAACAATAAGAACTTTTTTACAGAGGCTCTGCTTGTTTTGCTTATTTTACTTAAAGCAGTCCTTAATAAAGATATGTTATTTTACAAAGCAGTCTTGATATTTTCTTATCTGCTAACAGTCCTTTACTTTGGTTTCTGTATGTCTAAAATACTTTTTCCAAACCCATTTTGTTCCAGGAAGAAATCATGGACATATATTTGAACTCATTAGGTTTATGATTAAACATTTCCCACCATTCAAAAATATTTCTGCTTGATCACTGCCATAGAAAAGCTGCACTTGATTGGCCAAACACTGTGCCTCCTGAACATTCTGAGAATAAAAAAAAAATAGCAATGTTAAAAGAATATCCCAACCCTAATTAAAGAAAAACCAGCAGACACCACAAATTCACATAATGAAACCCAAATGTAAAATGTGCACTTAAAAATTCCAGTGGTGCACACAGTACCCATGGTGAAAATAATCAAACCCTGAGCCCAATCACTAATACGAAAATGTTACCACCCAATTTAAAAATCAGTTGGTAAGGCTATTAGCTTGCATTAAAAACTTGCGAAATGTAGCGCAAACGTGATACTAAATCGAAGCGCCAATTGCACAGGTGTCTTTTGCAAAACCTGCACAAGAGGAGCTAAGGTTCATATCGGTTAGCTTGGCATTTAAATTTGCCTAGTGACCCTGGATAAATGAGCACCTCTCCCTTCAAATTACTTAAGAATAAAAATAAAAGTAATCAACTCATTTTAGCAGCAATTCCGTTTCATACTCACCCCAATCTTTTATTAGAATGTTAATGTTGAACTGTACTCTGATTGAAATGTTTTGCTGCATACTAAGCCGATCCGCGACGTACAATTTGTATGCACGGCTGATTTGGCCTTCAAATGTATAGGGCCGTTCGGCTGGGGCTCCATTATGATCCGCCCCATGAATCAGGCAACAACAGCCCCGACCTAACGGCCGTTTTGTACGACAAAGCGCCCATACACACCACGAATGTCCCCCCTGCAATTTGTTTTCTGACTTCTCAGCCTCTTTACAGACAAGTTACTACTGGATACATGACAGCTCTGACAAGGTTGGGAAGGGGGATCTAGAAAACTCACTGAACATGTGCAAATGTGTATTTTTATTGGCCCGAATGATTTTTTTTAGTTTTTTGCTGCTGAACCCACCCTGTCCCACTGGCACTGCTCTTTCCTCTTGTCAAATGGAAGCAAGAAGAAAACTAGGCTGGGTACACACCAGACGATATTTTCGGCTGACTGACCGATTCACGGCACTTTCTGGTGTCTGGTGTGGGGCGACCATAGGCATCTATAGTGGGAAAATTAAGTTTTTTTTTTTCTTTCCATGTGTTCTATAATTCCCTCCCCCCAACCCCCAGAGGTGTCTGTATTTTCTTAAGGGAATGTCCACCCTTCTAAAAAAATTTTTTTATAAAATTTCCCCCTGTCCCCCCAGCCCCAACCCCTATATTTTATTATCAGAAAGTCCCCAAACATTACTTACCTTCCCTCTTTCCTCCTCGCCGCACTGCCAGGCCCTCTGCTTGCGAGAAAATGCAAGCAGAGGGGCGGGATCAGCAGTCGCCTCTGTGATTGGCTGAGCGCAGCCAATCACGGACGTGGCGCTGGAGTTCAGTGCGGCGGAGAAAGGGAAGGTAAGGAATTTTTGGGACACTTTCTGATAATAAAAATATAGCGTTGGGGCTGGGGGGCAGGGAGAATATTATATCAAAAGGATTTTACGCTAGGGGGAGGGAAGGGGAGAAGGGCTGCAGTGCGCACACGCCAAACTTCTCCCGGAGGGGAGACACAGCAGTGTCTTATATGGACTCTGTAGTACTCCTGTGAGCGTTTTTTGGGACTTTAGGGGGGGGATAGCAGAAGCCAGATGGAGCTGGGATGTAAGGTAAGGATTAACTACACACACACACAATGGGCCACTCGTGGGGGATTATAGTTTTGGGGGTGGACATGCCCTTTATTTTTCTTCTCCCTCTGTCCTGAGATACACAAGTTAGAAGAATACGTGATTGCATTCCTCTACTCCTACTGTCAATCAAATCCCTGTAACCTGACCCTCTTCTCTTGCTCAAGTCCCTCCCTCCTCCTGCTCTGTTACAACATAAGATCTGAGCATTAGCAGGGGAGAGCGGTAAGCTTTGATTGCAGAGATAAGGATGCACTTGACCCCCCTTGTTCATAGCTTCACTGATTGATGATGGGTCACAAAGAGAGAGATCAGGACACGGAGAGATCCGTCTCCAGGACAGCTTGCGTTCTATTGGCCCACTGTGCGTGGGTGTGTTTTTTCAGGATGTTGAACTTTTAACTCCTACGCACGATAAGCTTGTCGTTTGCTGGAGTTGAGACATGGAGGAGGTAATGAGGAAAGGGGGAAGTGCTGAATAAGATCTGACACCATGGAAAAACAATGTCACTGACAGAGATAGGATAAAGGCAGCACAAGTACATGAATTTAACTTTGCAATGTAGCCAATGTGTTTTTTTTCACTATAGATCCCTTTAAGCTAAAATTGACATTAATATAGATTTCCCCCACAAATTTTTAGAAAAGTTACCAGGAATTTGTTGTCAATTTCAGATTTCATGAGAACAATGCCCGTCCTTTTGAAGCTCTGTGTATGATACAATATCAGTTGGCTGGAGCAGAATCTCCTGCTGTCTGGAAAAAAAGGTTTTTAAAATATTCTCAGAAAAGATAGTGGGAAAGGGTAATAAATGCATAACTGCAATTTTAAAACTGATGATTTTAAGAAACACTAACAAAGACACGTGCCCGAATTAATTACTGTATGCCTGCTATGCCTCTGGATGCCTCATGGAAACTGAGCAATTTGAAACCTGTACTGAGCCTGTACTGAGCCTGGGCATGCTCAGAAGAGGCAGATTAGGGATTAACATTCAGTCATTGGCTGTGATGTCAACTGTCAAATCCATAACTGACAGTTGCTAACTGGAAGAACCAGGAAGCAAAACAGGGACAACAGGATATTATGCAGGATTTCAGTTAGACTTATATATTTCAGATTTCAAACCATTACCGTTTAGGGTTTTGGGGGGTGATTTACCTGTATGTAAGTTTTCATTTTGGGGCTGGACTTGCCCTTTAATTTCTAATGTAAGATGCAATGAAATACACCACCAAAAAAAGTTTTATTTTAAAGATGAACTTACCTGGATATTTATAAGTGCAGTAAAATGAAGCTGACTTCCAGACCACTGACCCACAAAAACTCATATCCCTGTTTCCTAGGCAGTGCATACAAAAACTAAATGGAAATAAAATCACGTTGTTTTGTACCATTTTGGAATATACAAGCTTGAATCATTTCATTTATATATATTTGAAAAGCTTTAAGATTTTATTTTCAAAGGTTTTAAAAACCATATAGAAATTATTTGAATGAGTCGGGTTGTAGAGACAATTGTATTGGCAAATATTTTTCACCAAATGATTACGCAACACAAACTGAATACAGTATGCCTGTTTGCTGTTTTAATTTATAAAGAGTCATCTTCATTTGTATCATTGGTACCACACAATATAAAGTATGTAGCTGTTGATCCCCCTTACCTTCAATATATGATACTCTCTAAAAAAAAAAAGTGTACACAAGGAAGTTTTTTTCCATTTAAAAAAACAACATTCTGTGATTGTTGATTCTAAAACTAGGCATACATAAGACCAATTTGCCCATTATCAGACTTATTATTTTTAAATATTTTTACAGATTCCAACAGAAATCAATGTCATCCATATACATGTACTAAAAAAGTCAAAGGTATGTATACTGAAAAAAACCCTCTCATCTTATTCTGTAAATAGCCCTTAATTTGAGTAGAGTATATTGCGGAATGCCTTCAATTCAGTCGGGTTGCCAAGCTTCCCTATTAGGACAGCATTGTCCCCGACCACAGGGACAAATCCTGAGTCCCACAGTCATGCTGAAATCCTGTCCTCGGAACGGCTGTGGCCCCCCTACGACTCTCCGATCCCGCTCTACCCCCGCTTGCCTAAGCGACACAAGAATCTGGCAACACTGAATCCAGTAACTTGTTTAGCTCTGGCTCTGTATCCCCCATTCCCTTAACTGATGCCTACCTTATCAGACAAGGCTCTCTGTGATGGTAATTTCCATGGTAGCCATTTAGGTAGCTTTTTAGGAAGCACTACACCTTCAAAGGCTTTAACAGCATTCCACAAGCTTGAATACTAAGCCAGAGAGACAGCTACAGACAGGTTTACAAATATGAAGCACCTATGAACAGATATCACTAAGTAACAGTCATAACTAAGGAATTAAAGATAAGTACACTCTAAAAACAAAGTAAGTTTAAATGGAAGCTGTATCCCTAACTAACCTTTTCCCTTTGTTTTTTTTTTTTTTTTAGGTCCCTTCAGAGCCTACCTGTGCCATCTTGGATCATGTTTTCACTCAGCGCGCTTTGCCCCCCTGAGACTTCCTGGACCTCGTTGCAGACTTGTGTCCAAAAATCCAGTGGTGTTTCCCTCCATGTGTGATCATGTGTCACAAAGGGAAAAGGTAGTTACAGCTTCCATTTAAACTTACTTTTTTTGAGTGTACTTATAGGAAGAGTTTAGCGAATTAAACTCCTCTTTCTTATACGTAATAAGAAGTGCATTAAAGACAACTATATTCAGCCCTGATCCTCTTCATCAGCCATTTTAAAAAAAAAAATCCTGGTGAGGAATCTAAACTGGCTGGCCAACGTTTTCTTCACTTTAATTCTCAGTGCCGCAAGCGGACCAATAGGAAGTTATGCTGACGAATAGGAATAAGCATGTCTTCCTATTGGTTATTCCCCGGGCAAAGAGAGGGAGGCTGAAAAAGAGTGTCCCCAATCTTTATACTTTAAAATTCAAAAACTTTTCCATGTTAGTGCACGAGTTAAAAGCCAAACCTAGGGGTAGTTTCAAAACAGCAATGTTTTCCTTTAACACGAAACAAACTAGGTTTTTTAGTACAACAAAAACAATTATTCCCACTTACTGAAGGGCAAGTTAGGGTTCTTTTTCCATATAAGTTCAAATGTTTCTCCTGTCATTAAAGAAATTAGAAAAAGCATTGTGGATTAAAATTAAAAGAATTACATTTAGTTACAAATATACAAAATACTAAAAGGTTATTTTATATTATTATATTAACCCACTCAAACCAACCTGTGCGTTATATTGGCTAATTAAGACCAAAATTATTTGTCAATGCCTAACCTTTTTTGGTAGCAAGTTCCATAAACATCAATTAAAAAGTATATAAAAACTTTTTGCCAGGTCTACGTTTCTAGGCTCACTGGCTCCTGGGATTTTGTTCAGCCCTGCCCTAGATGCAATCACACTACACAGAAAATTGTGATTTCACAGATTTCCTTAGGCTGGGTAACACACAGCAGAGTTTGTCCCTAGCTCGCTGGGACAAATGGCTGTTGGTTGTGGCAATAGTGGCCGCGGCCGACAGTTCCGCGCAACCGATTGTGCGATCCCCATAGGGAACCTCATGATCGGCCTTAATTTCCACAGGCCGTTCGAACCTATATGGTCGGTCACCCCACACCATGATATATTTCCAGTAGACCTACACAAGTCCTATCGGTCGGTTTGACAATATCTTATGGTGTGTGGAGATTACACACCATGTTTTGGTCATCCAGGTACAGGAATTGTACAAATCTACCCATGTGAATAGTCTGTTTCTAGATATATAGTTGCTCTTTCATATTTAAATGAATAATGTTTTTTTATACACTAATCAGACAGAGAGATAAACAAATTCTATAATAATATGTAAAGGATTACTGAGATATGAAATCATTTCAAGGGGAGTAAGATAAGAATAAATTTAAACAACAAATTGTAAAAGTTAAAATATATGGCCTGAATGGATTCTATAGAAACAGATTGACTCACCTGTTCTATGGGTCTGTATTTTATTTTATTATTCACCATCTGATGGTTTTGGTACAACTAATAGCAGGAAGATTTCAGATGGCAAACTTTAAATTTTTTGAAAATGTAACTACATTAACTACTTTTTAAAAATGAGCATTAGCCCCCTTTAATGCAAGAACCACCACTAGTAGCCATACTTACATGAAGGATCCCCAAAACCCTGATACTTACCTGCTTACCCAGCATCCCTAGATAGTGATATTTATCTTCTTCCTCGTCAGCTCCAGTCTTCACCATCATGACAGTGACTGACAGCTGCTACCTGGGAAGACCAGGAAGTAGACATGGCTGATGATTTAGGATAACTATCGGTGTATAAAAAAAACAATTAAACTGAAAACTACATGGACAGGATATAGGATTGGTAATTCTTACCTCCCAATATTGTTTCTCTGAGAAGCACCATCACAAAGAAAAATGATTCTGTCTGCCTCCTGGCTTCAGCACTCTCTTTAATAAAGGATTAGTCCAGGACTAACCTGGCAAATGAAAACTGTATTGTGCTGTAGCTCTTTAACAAAACCATAATGTGAGGTAGGAATAATCAATCCTCCCCTCTCTGCCTCAGGTACTTTCAATTTTTAAAGAGTTCATTTTAGAGTATACCATAGTTATCCGTAAAGATACTTCCTAAACAACCTCCATTCACGTTTCATTTTGAAACGTGCATCGCTCATTAGCTTACTGCTTGGCACTTGGCTCCCAATCTACAGGCTGTTTATGGTGGCGTATGGTGGAGTAGACTAATATATACTTAATGGCCTGAGACTCTGGGACTTGACATCATGGGGGTGAGGTGTACTGGACTACATCTGGACACGCTTCTGGGACTTGTGGGTGAGATAGTTCCATACTTCTACCACTCCCTAGCAGTGACGCTGCTTTCTTCAACCTCTCATATGACTTTGCTGTACCCATTTGAGTTTATTTCAGTTACCTACATGGTTTTCCATTCAGCTTTATGTACTAACTATTCTTTTGCTACCCATCAAGCTTTTGCCTTTATTAAAAACAGATGCCTTTGGACTTCCTTATTTCAGGGCTCCTGACTACTTTTTGGTATTACCCTGACCTGGATTTTAGTATCCATTTTTAGGATATGTATCATGCCTGTATATAGATTTTTATGAGGGGAGTTCACTGCACAGTGTTTTTAACCATTTAATTATGTTTTGTGTATATGTTAAGGTGATATTAAAACTGCATTTGTGTCCACCACTGGGTTTTCCTTATATATATTTGCTATTCATGCGGTTAGAGTGCCTTGAGGGCTTTGTGCACCAAGTTTAACATGGCTCTATTTTCTGACTTTCTTCTTTCTATCTGTCCTGTTTCCGACTATCTCCAGTTCTTGTATTTTTTTCTCTCAGGTTTTGCATCCACTCATTAGTGTTACTGCTTGCGCTATTTGTATGCCTTTGATATAACTATTTACATTTTCTTGATTCCTGAACCCACCTCCTCTGCAGCTGCTTAAGCACGAAAAGTGCTTGTAAAGCTGTAGAAAAGACTAGAGTGGCAAGAAAGAAGATGATAACCTGTGTTTAGGGATGCCAAGGAAGGAAGAAGGAAGTATTGCAGTTTGGTGGGTTTTAGTATAACTTTGTATGTGGGGAAGGACTTTAACTCTGTCTCTGGAAAGAAAAATGGTTGTGGAATGTATACAGAATCTGTGAGGTTACCAGTTCAAACCCAGTCTTTTTAATTTTATTACAATTATTATCTTTATTCATTTAATTAATATTTTAGTATTAAAAGCAAAAAAGAATATGTAAAGAGATGCGTACACACAATGTGTATGAACGGCCCGATCCGCCAGGCGGATCTCTGAACGAACGGCCGTTTCAGGCCGATAAAGTGCCCATACACCGTCTGATTATCAGCCATTCGTACACATCGTGCATGCACGTGTACAAACCTTTACACAGGTAAGAGATTACCTGTATTAAGTAAGTGCATTTACCTCCTTTTCTTCAGTAAGACAGTAAAAAAGAATAGTTGTAAGTGGATGAACATACCCTTTAAGAAATCTTTCCTTATTTTAATCTGCTATGCATGAGAGATAAAGCATATGTGTGGTGTAAAAAACACACTTCCAGCCACACAGAGTGATGAATATGGAGCTGACCTCTAGTATCCAGGGGTTAAGGAGATAAACAACCTACATGTATGTATGCATGTATGTACAGTCACAGCAAAGGCGAGACGCAGCTGCTTGTACCATTGTTAATGTGTTTTATCTAATGGGACAATTGTATCTGGTGACTTTAATTCACACAAAGTCATAACAAATAGAATGTGACACCTTTTGTTTCTAAGGTTTTATATCTCAGGACACAAAAAATTTAATCTGGTAGTTACCAAATTCTAAATTTTTTTAAATCTACCCTCAGATACAAATAATACTTACATAAATAAGCAATACATGGACATACAGTCACAAGAAATCAACACAACCCTCTATAATGCCATATAGGGCATAAAATTATCTGGTTCAAAAAGTATTTAAATGTCACCTCAGGTGTAAACTAGAGATTGCAACATATCATTACATCTAATGGATCAGTAGAGCCACCTTTAGCATCAATAACTTGAAGTAGCTCTTTTTGTGTATGACTACATCGTCTTTCACAATCATTTTGAAGCAAATTTCACCACTCTTCCTTACAACATTGCTTTAGTTCACTTGATCAGCTCTGGAATTTTAACCAGGTTAAGATCAGTAGTTTGTCTTTGCCACCGCAACACCTTGATTCTTTTCTTTTTCAGCCTTTCTGTAGTAAATTTGCTGGTGTGCTTGGGATAATTGTCTTGATTCAGCCAATTCATGGTTGACTCAATGACTTAAGCCTTGGGTTGCAAAACAAGCCCAAACCATAACACAGTATTCCACAGTTGGTACAACATTTGAGCTGTGCATTACAGCCAAAATCTACTCTTATCTGTCGTCAGTCAGGATGAACGTTTAAATTCAATTGATTTGTCTGTGGGCATTGGTCAGTACCCAGCAGCCAGTCAAGCGATATGTGTCATGGCGAAAATCATATGTACCTTAAAAAAACACCCTTCTACAAGTCTTGATGTTTGTTTAGATACAACTTTGTAATTCTAGAATTTATAAATTGCAATATTAAACCTTAAAATTGGAAGAGGGTACACTTTTTCTCATGACTTCACATCCAAATAAGAACACAAGATACATAGATTTACACATACAATACTCATTCTATCAATTATAATTGGATTGCTAAAGTAATTTGTATGTGCGTAACCTTTTATATGTTGTATAAAGTGTTTTTTTAAATTCACATGTGAATTTGCCATAGTGCTGTCAACAGTTATGTGTGTTTACACTGAAATGAACGTTTAATAGCTCACTATTATATAACACACTGTGCTCTATTCTTACAGCAGAGATATAAGTTACTAACTAGGACGGTTCTCTGTAAAATAGAGAATTTTGCCATTTTTAATGCAATTTAAACTAGGAGTCGGGACCATTATTGTCAACTGACACCAGGTACCCCAAAAAATGGACTGACTTCGACCCCAGAGCCCTGGATAAACTGAAAAGACAAACATTTACATGCAATAGAAATATTTTTTAGTAAGCCTAGTCATAGTATGGAAAAAAAGAATCATGCTTTAGTGTCAGTAAATAATACTTACAGGTATGACTGCATAAATTGTGTCTTTTGTTGAAAAGTAACTTTCCCAAATCTGTATAAATAAATTGGTAAACATTCAGCAAATACGCGTGTTTGCTTCTTTCAGTATATGCTAGAAAAATATTGTGAATTGTCATTTTATTTGGGCGAGAAATCCATCAATCAAAATTTGCATCTAACTCACCTGTACTTCTTACTGTAAAATAAAAAAATATGTAAAGAAAAAATGGTGCAAAGTTTGGGGCATCAAGTAAACATTACGAAACTGCTCTCTCCTCTCATGCCTGAAAAAGCTCATACCTGATTTTTCTTCCCTTCTTGCCATTGCATTAGCACACTAAATGGCCCAGACCAGCAATCTGCCAAACCTCTTTTTTTTTTTTTTAAGGTGGATACAGTTGCCATGACCAAGCATGCGGCCCATAGAGGACCGCACATCAGCCACCATGGTTTTCTGATCGTGCATTTGTCCAATTCGGACAAACGAACAGACGTTGTTGCGTTTGGCTGAAAATCCGCAATATTTTGCTTTTTTATATCATTATTATTTAGTTTCCATATGCTTAATTCTTTTCATTCCCAATTTGCATCATGTGTATAGTTAAATGTACAACACTGCATAAGAATTGTGCTAGATTATAAAAATATACATGAATCTGTTTATTTTCCATTTTGCAAGGTGGGGCTCAATTGGGTATAAGCACCACCATTTAATCAGTTTTATATGTTACAAACATTACAGCGGCGACCTACAATTCACAGGGAGGTAGGATACCATATGCCTAACTCCCTGTGGCAATAACACTAACCAGATGTAGTTCTACTCATCACCTGCCTGTGCCACGCGCTCACTGTTTCTAAACAGCAATCATGTCCCTCCTATCTTTCACTATAGGCACACTGTGCAAAAATAAAAAGGGACAGTCCCCCGATCAAATAGGTAACATCGTGCTTTTTGACATTGCTCCATTAACCCAATAAGGGTGTTATCTGGTTCCCCAAACAGTAATTACCCTTATAAAGTTCTCAATTAGGGGTACCGGTATATCTTAATGTTGATATAAAAACTACTGAAAAAAACTCACTTCGGCTGGGTACACGTTTCGTCCCAACCAACCGGTCAACCAGAACGTACGATCAGCCGTAGGATCGACCCGTCCAATCACCCATTCATCTGATTCGGGTGAAGAACATTTGGACATCAGTCGCACAAAAAAAAAAAAAAAACCTATCCAATATTTACACTAAAATGTTGGTCGGCCTTAAATATCTGATGGTGTGTACCCAGCTTTAGGGGTATTACCCTTACCAAAAAACGTACCTCTTTAATATCATCTGCACTCTTGTCCTCTATCAGCTTTATATTCAGGACAGAATCTAAATTCTGGAACAAAACAGATTAACCAATTAATTGTTAATGTACATTCTGGTTTTACCAGCTGTTATAAAATATAACAAGATATGTTCACTTATATTAATTTATCAGGACAATGGCCTTGTAAATGGAACTATGAGATAAAGAAAAAAAGCCCACCTTATTCTTCGTGAATCCTTAGATGATCCTGTTCCAACCTGAAACCAATCATATAATTTTTTTGAAAACATTGGAAATATTAAAGGTCATCTACACTGGAAAAATATATTTTTTTGAAAATTTATCTGTCCCCTATTTTTAGATTTTCAATCTAAAACACTTATATTTGCCAAATTAACTGTAATGTTGAGTGGAACAGCAATTTTACCAGTTGACGTTCTCTAGCCAACCATTTTGCGATCTTTATGAATTTGGCTTAAAAGAAATTTTTTTCCTCTTCTTCCCTTTTATTGCACCCATATTTGGACTATCTCCTAACTCAGTTTTTAAAGCTGGAGACAAACATGTGGGGCAAATCGAGAAATGTGCTAACTTCCAGCTAAGAAATCATTTTCAATTTATCAGCAAATTTACAGACTTTTTTGCGCATTGCACTTTAATAGACATGTTTCGCAGCGTAATCATCATATTTAGTTGTGTACACACCTAATCAGCTATGATTAGCTGTTTCTTGATTGCCATCAGATTGTGGTCCTAATCTGCTCTGGTTTCTCGTGATTATATTCAGCTGTGTCGCAGGTGCAGGTTTTTTAAAACTCACAGCACACAAGGAGCTTTATGTAGCCTTTCAAGCAAAATTCAGTTTATTCTTAAACTTTCTATTTCGAATTACAATAATAATATAGAAACTAATCAGGCCAGGTTTTCACAGAAACATTGGGAAGTTTGTCATATGTCCTGCTTTACCATCATAAACTCTTCTACTGTATGCAGTAAGGACTGTCGGTCGCGGCAAAAGCAGCCCGCGTCCGATAGTTACCGCGACCGATCGTGCGGTCCATAGAGGACGCACGATCGGACGAGGTTTTCCACCATGTCCGATCGTCCTTTCGTCCGATTCGCGAACAATCGATCGGACATGGGCACATTCGGATGCGGTAATTTCGGTCCGATCAACCGATACACTGATATCGGTCGATCGACCGAATATCTCATCGTGTATACCCAGCTTAGGTCTACACGTTTGACCCATCCAACCACCAATCAATAGATATTATGGTTAGAAACATTTCAGGAAGTGAATTGCTCTATGTAAAAAAAACTCTTCATTCTGTGTACATATATATGTATTACCTGCGTATGTAATATGTTTGACTTTGAGGTCAGTTTTGAGGTAATACCTATATCAATTTTTCATTAGAGATGGATTTGCCCTTTAAATATTTATCTGATGCATACCTTTCCTCCACGGTATGCGCAAAGTCTGCTTGTTTGGAATACCCAACTGCTGTTTTTTCAACTCACTCCGCTTCTCTAAACAGCATTTATGCATCGGGGTTGGCTCTGTGTCAGAATAAAAGAATATACATGAAGCAGGGAAATAAGGCATTGTGTATAAAAAAATATTTGTACATTTGTAGTGGCTAAAATCCAATCAACACACATAAGGGCTAATATATTACTTTCTGTACAATATAGATCAAAAGGCTCTATAGGGTATATGATCATTATCAATATTTTTAAATATATGCATTTCATTATTATTATTCTTAGTTTTTTTTTTCTGCAAGTGAGTTTGTTGGTAATTAAATAATTAACCTATTAGTCACACTGATCCAATAGTGTCACTCATAAGAATATAATCCTCCACCTCCATAATTAAAGTGCACTGTACAATGACAGTGTTCCTGTGTCTAAGCCAATCACAGAGCGAATCCATCGAGACCCTTCTGCTTGCTTCAGTGCGCGGAAGACAAGCAGAAGGCAGCGAGGGAACAAAGGCTGGTTAGAACATTGGGGACAGCTTTGAGTTCTATAAACCTCATGATGTGGAGGTTTATGGCCATTTCCTGCAATATAAAATTTTAGTTAGGGGGGGTGAACATACCCTTTAATTGATTGCCTCAGGATGGTAAATTAATTTATTTTAAAATGTATTTTCAATAATGAAACAATTCATTAATAATCTTAAATTATTAATGAGCCTCTTAAAATCGTATTTTTATTTTGATTAGCCAACACAGATGCTAATACTGGAGCAGCTAATAAAAAAAAACCTAATAATCCTGGGCTATAATTTACCTATGTATAAAAAGTGGTAGCTTATATCAGTTTTATATCAGATCAAATTAATGTTGAATAGAATTGGTCTAGCCCTCCACAAGAGTTCTGGTTTCTGAAGCATCTATTTGTCCCTTACTGATATTCACACAGTATACAAGGATTGACCCTTCCTAAAGCTTTTCTTAAAATGATGATAGAGGAAGCACCCATCTCACATTGCTAAACCTCTCCCCATCAGATCCAGTTAAGGGCTAGGCCACACTAACGCGATTTTGATGCATTTTTCCCCCAATCATTGCAATCATGGCAACACGCCGAAACGTTTGTTTTCGGGTGCGATGCGATCTGCATTTTTTTTTGTGCGATCTGCATTTTTTTTGCATTCTTTTCCCTGTCTCTAAAGAAAAAACTGCAAGTGCAAACGCATCAAAATTGCACACAAAATTGCATGCAGTGTGGCCGTGCCCTCAGACAGAATTTTACATTGATATCCTTACTTTTCTAGGCCACGCTCACACTGGACATGTATTAGTAACATAGAACTGGAAGCAAGCAGTGTGTCCATGTATTAGTGCCATAAACTGGAAGCAAGCAGTGTGTCCATGTATTAGTGACATAAAACTGGAAGCAAGCAGTGTGTCCATGTATTAGTGACATAAAACTGGAAGCAAGCAGTGTGTCCATGTATTAGTGACATAAAACTGGAAGCAAGCAGTATGTCCATGTATTAGTGACAGAACTGGAAACAAGCAGTATGTCCATGTATTAGTGACATAAAACTGGAAGCAAGCAGTATGTCCATGTATGTTGACATAAACGGAAGCAAGCATGTTCCATGTATTAGTGACATAGAACTGGAAGCAAGCAGTATGTCCATGTATTAGGGACATAGAACTGGAAGCAAGCAGTATGTCCATGTATTAGTGACATAGAACTGGAAGCAAGCAGTATGTCCATGTATTAGTGACATAGAACTGGAAGCAAGCAGTATGTCCATGTATTAGTGTGTGGCCGTGCCCTCAGACAGAATTTTACATTGATATCCTTACTTTTCTAGGCCACGCTCACACTGGACATGTATTAGTAACATAGAACTGGAAGCAAGCAGTGTGTCCATGTATTAGTGCCATAAACTGGAAGCACACGTGTGTCCATGTATTGTGACATAAAACTGGAAGCAGCAGTATGTCCATGTATTTGACATAGAACTGGAAGCAAGCAGTGTGTCCTATTTAGTGACATAGAACTGGAAGCAAGCAGTATGTCCATGTATTAGGGACATAGAACTGGAAGCAAGCATATGTCCATGTATTAGTGACATGAACTGGAAGCAAGCAGTATGTCCATGTATTAGTGTGTGGCCGTGCCCTCAACAGAATTTTACATTGATATCCTTACTTTTCTAGGCCACGCTCACACTGGACATGTATTAGTAACATAGAACTGGAAGCAAGCAGTGTGTCCATGTATTAGTGCCATAAAACTGGAAGCAAGCAGTATGTCCATGTATTAGTGACATAGAACTGGAAGCAAGCAGTATGTCCATGTATTAGTGACATAGAACTGGAAGCAAGCAGTATGTCCATGTATTATGACATAGAACTG
>JAACNH010001672.1:15356-62163 GCA_019447015.1 Hymenochirus boettgeri | reverse complement strand
AGTAGCCTCATATATTCGGTAACCCTCTAAAGTAGCCTCATATATTCGGTAACCCTCTAAAGTAGCCTCATATATTCGGTAACCCTCTAAAGTAGCCTCATATATTCGGTAACCCTCTAAAGTAGCCTCATATATTCAGTAACCCTTAAAACCCTCAAATCGGTAACCCTCTAAAATAGTCTCATGTATTCGGTAACCCTCTAAAGTAGCCTCATATATTCGGTGACCCTAGAAAGTAGCCTCACATATTCAGTAACCCTAGAAAGTAGCCTCGCATATTCGGTAACCCTCTAAAATAGTCTCATGTATTCGGTAACCCTCTAAAGTAGCCTCATATATTCGGTGACCCTAGAAAGTAGCCTCACATATTCGGTAACCCTCTAAAATAGTCTCATATATTTAGTAACCCTCTAAAGTAGCTTCATATATTCGGTGACCCTAGAAAGTAGCCTCGCATATTCGGTAAGCCTCTAAAATAGCCTCACATATTCGGTAACCCTCTAAAGTAGCCTCACATATTCAGTAACCCTGGAAAGTAGCCTCGCATATTCGGTAACCCTCTAAAATAGCCTCACATATTCGGTAACCCTCAAAAGTAGCCTTATATATTCGGTGACCCTAGAAAGTAGCCTCGCATATTCGGTAACCCTCTAAAATAGTCTCATATATTTAGTAACCCTCTAAAGTAGCCTCATATATTCGGTGACCCTAGAAAGTAGCCTCGCATATTCGGTAACCCTCTAAAATAGCCTCACATATACGGGAAACCCTCTAAAGTAGCCTCATATATTCAGTAACCCTAGAAAGTAGCCTCACATATTCGGTAACCCTCTAAAGTAGCCTCATATATTCAGTAACCCTAGAAAGAAGCCTATATTCGGTAACCCTCTAAAGTAGCCTCACATATTCAGTAACCCTGGAAAGTAGCCTCGCATATTTGGTAACCCTCTAAAATAGCCTCACATATTCGGTAACCCTCAAAAGTAGCCTCATATATTCGGTGACCCTAGAAAGTAGCCTTGCATATTCGGTAACCCTCTAAAATAGCCTCACATATTCGGTAACCCTCTAAAGTAGCCTCATATATTCAGTAACCCTAGAAAGTAGCCTCACATATTCGGTAACCCTTTAAAGTAGCCTCATATATTCAGTAACCCTAGAAAGAAGCCTCACATATTTGGTAACCCTCTAAAATAGCCTCATATATTCGGTAACCCTCTAAAGTAGCCTCATATATTCAGTAACCCTAGAAAGTAGCCTCACATATTCGGTAACCCTCTAAAGTAGCCTCATATATTCAGTAACCCTCAAAAGTAGCCTCATATGTTCAGTAACCCTCAAAAGTAGCCTCATATATTCAGCATCCCTCTAAAGTAGCCTCATATATTCAGTAACCCTCTAAAGTAGCCTCATATATTCGGCAACCCTCTAAAGTAACCTTGCATATTCGGTAACCCTCTAAATAGCATCATATTTTCGGTAACCCTCTAAAGTAGCCTCATATAATCGGTAACCCTCTAACGTAGCCTTGCATATTCGGTAGCTCTTTAAAGTAGCCTCATATATTCAGTAATCCTAGAAAGTAGCCTCGCATATTCGGTAACCCTCTAAAATAGTCTCATATATTCGGTAACCCTCTAAAGTAGCCTCATATATTCGGTGACCCTAGAAAGTAGCCTCGCATATTCGGTAACCCTCTTAAGTAGCCCATACATTCGGTAACCCTAGAAAGTAGCCTCACATATTCGGTAACCCTAGAAAGTAGCCTTGCATATTCGGTAACCCTCGAAAGTAGCCTCATACATTCGGTAACCCTAGAAAGTAGCCTCACATATTCGGTAACCCTAGAAAGTAGCCTTGCATATTCGGTAACCCTCGAAAGTAGCCTAATACATTTGGTAACCCTAGAAAGTAGCCTCATATATTCTGTAACCCTAGAAAGTAGCCTCGCATATTCGGTAACCCTCTAAAATAGTCTCATATATTCGGTAACCCTCTAAAGTAGCCTCATATATTCGGTGACCCTAGAAAGTAGCCTCGCATATTCGGTAACCCTCTAAAGTAACCCATATATTCGATGACCCTAGAAAGTAGCCTCACATATTCGGTAACCATCTAAAGTAGCCTCGCATATTCGGTGACCCTCGAAAGTAGCCTCATATATTCCGTAACCCTAGAAAGTAGCCTCACATATTCGGTAACCCTCTAAAATAGTCTCATATATTCGGTAACCCTCTAAAGTAGCCTCATATATCCGGTGACCCTAGAAAGTAGCCTCGCATATTCGGTAACCCTCTTAAATAGTCTCATATATTCAGTAACCCTCTAAAGTAGCCTCATATATTCGGTGACCCTAGAAAGTAGCCTCGCATATTCGGTAACCCTCTAAAATAGCCTCACATATTCGGTAACCCTCTAAAGTAGCCTCATATATTCAGTAGCCCTGGAAAGTAGCCTCACATATTCGGTAACCCTCTAAAGTAGCCTCATATATTCAGTAACCCTCAAAAGTAGCCTCATATGCTCAATTACCCTCAAAAGTAGCCTCATATATTCGGCAACCCTCTAAAGTAGCCTCATATGTTCAGTAACCCTCTAAAGTAGCCTCATATATTCGGCAACCCTCTTAAAGTAACCTTGCATATTCGGTAACCCTCTAAATAGCATCATATATTCGGTAACCCTCTAAAGTAGCCTCATATATTCGGTAACCCTCTAACGTAGCCTTGCATATTCGGTAGCCCTTTAAAGTAGCCTCATATATTCAGTAAACCTAGAAAGTAGCCTTGCATATTCGGTAACCCTCTAAAATAGTCTCATATATTCGGTAACCCTCTAAAGTAGCCTCATATATTCGGTGACCCTAGAAAGTAGCCTCGCATATTTGGTAACCATCTAAAGTAGCCCATATATTCTGTAACCCTAGAAAGTAGCCTCACATATTCGGTAACCCTAGAAAGTAGCCTTGCATATTCGGTAACCCTTTAAAGTAGCCTTATATATTCGGTAACCCTAGAAAGTAGCCTCGCATATTTGGTAACCCTCAAAAGTAGCCCATATATTCGGTGACCCTAGAAAGAAGCCTCACATATTCGGTAACCATCTAAAGTAGCCTTGCATATTCAGTAACCCTCGAAAGTAGCCTCATATATTCAGTAACCCTAGAAAGTAGCCTTGCATATTCGGTAACCCTCTAAAATAGTCTCATATATTCGGTAACCCTCTAAAGTAGCCTCATATATTCAGTGACCCTAGAAAGTAGCATCATATATTCAGTAACCCTAGAAAGTAGCCTCGCATATTCGGTAACCCTCTAAAATAGTCTCATATATTCGGTAACCCTCTAAAGTAGCCTCATATATTCGGTGACCCTAGAAAGTAGCCTCGCATATTCGGTAACCCTCTAAAATAGTCTCATATATTCAGTAACCCTCTAAAGTAGCCTCATATATTCGGTGACCCTAGAAAGTAGCCTCGCATATTCGGTAACCCCTTAAAATAGCCTCACATATTCGGTAACCCTCTAAAGTAGCCTCATATATTCAGTAACCCTAGAAAGTAGCCTCACATATTCGGTAACCCTCTAAAGTAGCCTCATATATTCAGTAACCCTAGAAAGAAGCCTCACATATTCGGTAACCCTCTAAAGTAGCCTCATATATTCGGTAACCCTCTAAAGTAGCCTCAAATATTCAGTAACCCTAGAAAGTAGCCTTCATATCGGTAACCCTAGAAAGTAGCCTCATATTATGATAACCCTCTAAGTAGCCTTGCATTTCGGTCCCATCTAAGTAATACTCATATATTCGGTACCCTCTAAAGTAGTCCATATATCGGTAACCCTCTAAAGTAGTCTCATATATTTGGGAACCCTAGAAAGTAGCCTTGCACCTTGCAATCTGCATATGGAATATACACAACACCTAAATTAATTCACCCACCTTCCTGCTTCTTGTCTCTACCATAATGCTTTATAAATAATTCCTGCATTTAAATTCAAATTCAAATCATGTTTAATATAATTATATTTTCTTTATCATATTTAACCTTGGAACAAGGAACCTTCTAAATTCACCGCCCAATCGTCTTTCGTTCAGTAATGTTTCAGCTTTAACAGTGACAACGTACTTTTCATTAAAAAATATTTGTTCTAATTCTTCGCATTTTCCAGCATTCCTTGCATTTGGAAACATACATTTAAAGGGAATGTGCACCTCTGAAATGAAAATGGGTATATAGGTTGGACACCCTTTAAAAGCTTAAAACCATAATTCTCACACAGACGCTGTTATAAGGATAAATCCTTTCTGGCCCTTGACTCCACTTCTGCTCCAAGGCTCTATACACCAAGTGTTACCCAGTAAACTGTCCACTCTTTCTGCAACATTCAGGACCCAAGTGAAAGATTTAACTGACTTTACAAATGTCGATCTTTATATTAAAAAATATCTACTATGTATTTTGGGGAGGAAGGGGAAGAAAAATGTGTGTGCGCTTACTATATTGACCCTGCCAAAGTTCAGACACATCCAATAGAATTTATATAACAAATGGGCCAGTTTTTAAAAGGAGAAATTCTCTTCCCCAAGGATTCCCCTCTCCCCTCAAAAATGGATTGTTCTTCTTCCAAACATTCCATTCAAGTTGTTAAACAATTTCCACTAAGATGCTTTTTACAGAATCTCGATTCCCGATAAGATGGATGTAACGCAAGTACATTTACATTCTTCTTATTTAGCGAGCGGGTGTGCATCGCCACTGGGTAATGTGCGGAGAAGCCTTTTCAGCAACACTAATTGTGTGCTAGGATTATTTGTAATGGCGGTTAAGTTGTGAAGAGATTTCTGTCGCTGGCAAATTAAGCACAAAATATTGATTTCTCCGACCTATGATTTCTCTCTCACGTGTTTCCACTTGTCAGATCCCAAGATAACACGTGAGCTGAAGGTAGAAAGCTTCTTGTTGCATAGAAAGGGTTAAAGAAAATGAAATCCAGGACCCGCATGAGGCCCAGTAGTTAATATTCCCACCCAGAGCCAATACAAGGACTGCGTAGTTCTGCGATTGACAACTGCCCTGTTATTGCACTGTTTTTGACCCTCTTGACATGAAGAAGCCCTCACATGCAAATATCAATGTCAAATGGTTTATAACTCACTGGGATTCCACTAAACAAGCTCATCTGAATCTGCCAACATCATGTGACCGCATCGCTGTAATAAACGTCCAGGGTTCAGACAAAGGCTAAGGCCTTGGAGTTTGGGTTGGTTACAGAAAAGGTGGTGAGGCCAAGTTACATGATCCATGATCCGTACATTGCTTTATACAAGAAAACATTGTTCTTGCTGAATTAGAAACACATAGGTATAAAATGTGGTTGTTTCTGTGACATATGTTATGTCTTCAGTCTACTGTCTTCAGGGTCTCATCGGTTGTCTACTGTCTTTCGTATACGGGTCATCGTCTACTGTCTTCATCGGTCTACTGTCTTCATCGGTCTGTTACTGGCTTGTCTTCATCGGTTCTACTGTCTTCATCTGTCTACTGTCTGCATCGGTGTCTCACGGTCTTCATCGGTCTACTGTCTTCATCGGGCTACTGTCTTCATCGGTCTACTGTCTTCATCGGTCTGACTGCCTTATCGGTTACTGCTTCATCGGTCTACATGTCTTCATCGGTCTACTGTCTTCATCGGCCCCTACTTCTTCATGGTCTACTGTTTCACGGTTTATGTCTTCATCGGTTCTACTGTCTTAATCGGTTACTGTCGATTCAGTACCCCTCTAAAGTAGCCTCATAATTCAGTAACCCTTAAAAGTAGCCTCATATATTCAGTACCCTCTAAAGTAAGTCTCATATTTCAGTAACCCTCTAAAGTGCCTCATATATTCATAACCCTCTAAAGTAGCATCATATATTCAGTAACCCCTTAAAAGTAGCCTCATATATTCCATTGACCCTCTAAAGTAGTCTCATATATTCAGTAACCTCTAAAGTAGCCTCATAATTCAGTAACCCTCTCAATAGCTCATATAAGCACCTCTAATAGCTCATATTCAGTAACCCTCAAAAGTAGCCTCATATATTCGTAACCCTCAAAGTACCTCATATATTATACCCTCGGTAACACTCTAAAGTAGCCCGTCCATATATTCGGTAACCCTCTAAAGTAGCCCTCATATATTCGGTACCCTCCTAAAGTAGCCTCATATAATTCAGTAACCCTCAAAGTATACCTCATATGTTAGTTAACCCTCAAAGTAGCCTCATAATTCGGCACCTACTAAAGTACCTCATATATTCAGTAACCCTCTAAAGTAGCTCATATATTCGGCAACCCTCTAAAGTAACCTTGCTATTCGGTAACCCTCTAAATAGCATCATATATTCGGTAACCTCTCTAAGTAGAGCCTCATAGATTCGGTACCCTCGAACGTCCTCATATTCGGTACCTTTAAGTAGCCTCATATATTCAGTAACCCTAGAAAGTAGCCTTGCATATTCGGTAAACCCTCTTAAGTAGTCTCATATATTCGGTGACCCTAGAAGTAGCCTCGCATATTCGGTAACCCTCTAAAGTAGCCCATATATTCGGTAACCCTAGAAAGTAGCCTCACATATTCGGTAACCCAGAAAGTAGCCTTGCATATTCGGTAACCCTCGAAAGTAGCCTCATTATTTCTGTAACCCAAAAAGTAGCCTCGCATATTCGGTACCCTCTAAAATAGTCTCATATATTCGGTAACATTCTAAAGTAGCCTTATATATTTCGGTGACCCTAGAAAAAGCCTCGCTATTCGGTAACCCTCTAAAGTAGCCCATATATTCGGTGACCCTAGAAAGTAGCCTCACATATTCGGTAACCATCTAAAGTAGCCTCCGCATATTCGGTAACCCTCGAAAGTAGCCTCATATATTAAGTAACCCTAGAAAGTAGCCTCGCATATTCGGTAACCCTCTAAAATAGTCTCATATATTCGGTACCCTCTAAAGTAGCCTCATATATTCGTGACCCTAGAAAGTAGCCTCACATTATTCAGTAACCCTAGAAAGTAGCCTCGCATATTCGGTAACCCTCTAAAATAGTCTCATGTATTCGGTAACCCTCTAAAGTAGCCTCATATATTCGTGACCCTAGAAAGTAGCCTCACATATTCAGTAACCCTAGAAAGTACCTCGCATATTCGGTAACCCTCTAAAATAGTCTCATGTATTGGTAACCCTCTAAAGTAGCCTCATATATTCGTGACCCTAGAAATAGCCTCACATATTCGGTAACCCTCTAAAATAGTCTCATATATTTAGTAACCCTCTAAAGTAGCTTCATATATTCGGTGACCCTAGAAGTAGCCTCGCATATTCGGTAAGCCTCTAAAATAAGCCTCACATATTCGGTAACCCTCTAATGTACCTCACATATTCAGTAACCCTGGAAAGTAGCCTCGCATATTCGGTAACCCTCTAAATAGCCTCACATATTCGGTAACCCTCAAAAGTAGCCTTATATATTCGGTGACCCTAGAAAGTAGCCTCGCATATTCGGTAACCCTCTAAATAGTCTCATATATTTAGTAACCCTCTAAAGTAGCCTCATATATTCGGTGACCCTAGAAATAGCCTCGCATATTCGGTAACCCTCTAAAATAGCCTCACATATACGGGAACCCTCTAAAGTAGCCTCATATATACGGTAACCTTTGAAAGTAGCCTCGTATATTCCGTAACCCTCTAAGTAGGCCTCATATATTCAGTAACCCTAGAAAGAAGCCTCACATATTCGGTACCCCCTCTAAAGTAGCCTCACATATTCAGTAACCCTGGAAAGTAGCCTCGCTATTTGGTAACCCTCTAAATAGCCTCACATATTCGGTAACCCTCAAAAGTAGCCTCATATATTCGGTGACCCTAGAAAGTAGCCTTGCATATTCGGTAAACCCTCTAAAATAGCCTCACATATTCGGTAACCCTCTAAAGTAGCCTCATATATTCAGTAACCCTAGAAAGTAGCCTCACATATTCGGTAACCCTTTTAAAGTAGCCTCATATATTCAGTAACCCTAGAAAGAAGCCTCACATATTTGGTAACCTCTCAAATAAGCCTCATATATTCGGTAACCCTCTAAAGTAGCCTCATATATTCAGTAACCCTAGAAAGTAGCCTCACATATTCGGTAACCCTCTAAAGGTAGCCTCATATATTCAGTAACCCTCAAAGTAGCCTCATATGTTCAGTACCCCTCAAAGTAGCCTCATATATTCAGCATCCCTCTAAAGTAGCCTCATATTTCAGTAACCCTCTAAAGTAGCCTCATATATTCGGCAACCCTCTAAAGTACCTTGCATATTTGGTAACCCTCTAAATAGCATCATATTTTCGGTACCCTCTAAAGTAGCCTCATATAATCGGTAACCCCTCTAACGTAGCCTTGCATATTCGGTAGCTCTTTAAAGTAGCCTCATATATTCGTCATCCTAGAAAGTAGCCTCGCCATATTCGGTAACCCTCTAAATAGTCTCAATATTCGGTAACCCTCTAAAGTAGCCTCATATATTCGTGACCCTAAAAGTAGCCTCGCATATTTCGTACCCCTCTTAAGTAGCCATACATTCGTAACCCCTAGAAAGTTAGCCTCACATATTCGGTAACCCTAGAAAGTAGCCTTGCATATTCGGTACCCCCTCCCAGAAAGTACCTCACATTCGGTAAACCCTAGAAAGTAGCCTACAATTCTTGTAACCCAGAAATACTCATATTCGTAACCTCGAAAGTACCTAATACATTTGGTAACCCTAGAAATTAGCCTCATATATTCTGTAACCCTAAAAGTAGCCTCGCATATTCGTTAACCCTCTAAAATAGTCTCATATATTCGGTAACCCTCTAAAGTAGCCTCATAATTCGTGACCCTATAAAGTAGCCTCGCATATTCGGTAACCCTCTAAAAAGTAACCCATATATTTCGATGACCCTAGAAAGTGCCTCACATATTCGGTAACCATCTAAGCCTCGCATATTCGTGACCCTCGAAAGTAGCCTCATATATTTCCTACCCTGAAGTACCTCACTATTCGGTAACCCTCTAAAATAGTCTCATATATCGGTAACCCTCTAAGTAGCCTCATATATCCGGTGACCCTAGAAGTAGCCCGCATATTCGGTACCCTCTTAAATAGTCTCATATATTCAGTAACCCTCTAAAGTAGCCTCATATATTCGGTGACCCTAGAAAGTAGCCTCGCATATTCGGTAACCCTCTAAAATAGCCTCACATATTCGGTAACCCTCTAAAGTAGCCTCATATATTCAGTAGCCCTGGAAGTAGCCTCACATATTCGGTAACCCCTAAAGTAGCCTCATATATTCATAACCCTCAAAAGTAGCCTCATATCTCAATTACCTCAAAAGTAGCCTCATATATTCGGCAACCCTCTAAAGTAGCCCCTCATATGTTCAGTAACCCTCTAAAGAGTAGCCTCATATATTCGGCAACCCTCTAAAGTAACCTGCATATTCGGTAACCCTCTAAATAGCATCATATATTCGGTAACCCTCTAAAGTAGCCTCATATATTCGGTAACCCTCTAACGTAGCCTTGCATATTCGGTAGCCCTTTAAAGTAGCCTCATAGTATTTCAGTAACCTAGAAAGTAGCCTTGCATATTCGACCTCTAAAATAGTCCATATTTCGGTAACCCTCTAAAGTTAGCCTCATATATTCGGTGACCCTAGAAAGTAGCCTCAGCATATTTGGTAACCCTCAAAGTAGCCCATATATTCTGTAACCCTAGAAAGTAGC
Organism: Hymenochirus boettgeri; assembly: GCA_019447015.1. Classification (NCBI taxonomy): domain Eukaryota; kingdom Metazoa; phylum Chordata; class Amphibia; order Anura; family Pipidae; genus Hymenochirus; species Hymenochirus boettgeri. The sequence goes on along the minus strand of JAACNH010001672.1, from coordinate 52,366 downwards.
CTCACATATTTCGTAACCCTGAAAGTAGCCTTGCATATTCGGTAACCCTTTAAAGTGCCTTATATATCGGTAACCCTAAAAGTAGCCTCCATATTTGGTAACCCTCAAAAGTAGCCCATATATTCGGTGACCCTAGAAAAAGCCTCACTCTTCTAACCATCTAAAGGCCTTGCATATTCAGTAACCCTCGAAAGTAGCCTCATATATTCAGTAACCCCTAGAAAGTAGCCTTGCATATTCGGTAACCCTCTAAAATAGTCTCATATATTCGGTAACCCTCTAAGTAGCCTCATATATTCAGTGACCCAGAAAGTAGCATCATATATTCAGTAACCCTAGAAGTAGCCCCTCTAAAGTAGCCTCTATATTCGGTAACCCTCTAAAGTAGCCTCAAATATTCAGTAACCCTAGAAAAGTGCCTTCATATTCGGTTAACCCTAGAAAGTAGCCTCATATATTCAGTAACCCTCTAAAGTAGCCTTGCATATCGGTCCATCTAAAGTAGCTCATATATTCGGTAACCCTCTAAAGTAGTCTCATATATTCGGTAACCCTCTAAAGTAGTCTCATATATTTGGGAACCCTAGAAAGTAGCCTTGCCACCTTGCAATCTGCATATGGAATGTAACAAACACCTACAATTAATTCACCCACCTTCCTGCTTTCTGTTCTCTACCCATAATGCTTTATAAATAATTCTGCATTAAATTCAAATTCAAATCATGTTAATAGAATTATATTTTCTTTATCTATTTAACATTGGAACAAGGAACCTTCTAAATTCAACCGCCCAATCGTCTTTCGTTCAGTAATGTTTCAGCTTTAACAGTGACAACGTACTTTCATTAAAAAATATTTGTTCTAATTCTTCGCATTTTCCAGCATTCCTTGCATTGGAAACATACATTTAAAGGAATGTGCACCTCTGAAATGAAAAGGGTATATAGGTTGGACACCCTTTAAAAGCTTTAAAACCATAATTCTCACACAGACGCTGTTATAAGGATAAATCCTTTCTGGCCTTGACTCCACTTCTGCTCCAAGGCTCTAACACCAGTCCTACCCAGTAAAACTGTCCACTCTTTCTGCAACATTCAGGACCCAAGTGAAAGATTTAACTGACTTTACAAATGTCGATCTTTATATTAAAAATATCTACTATGTATTTTGGGGAGGAAGGGGAAGAAAAATGGTGTGTACGCTTACTATATTGACCTGCCAAAGTTCAGACACATCCAATAGAATTATATAAACAAATGGGCCAGTTTTTAAAAGGAGAAATTCTCTTCCCAAGGATTCCCCTCTCCCCTCAAAAATGGATTGTCTCTTCCAAACATTCCATTCAGTTGTTTATAAACAATTTCCACTAAGATGCTTTTTACAGAATCTCGATTCCCGATAAGATGGATGTAACGCAAGTACATTTACATTCTTCTTATTTAGCGAGCGGGGTGTGCATCGCCACTGGGTAATGTGCGGGAGAAGCCTTTTCAGCAACACTAATTGGTGCTAGGATATTGTTAATGGCGGTTAAGTTGTGAAGAGATTTCTTGTCGCTGGCAAATAAGCACAAAATATTGATTTCTCCGACCTATGATTTCTCTCTCACGTGTTTCCACTTGTCAGATCCCAAGATAACACGTGAGCTGAAGATAGAAGCTTCTTGTTGCATAGAAAGGGTTAAAGAAAATGAAATCCAGGACCCGCATGAGGCCCAGTAGTTAATATTCCCACCCAGAGCCAAATACAAGGACTGCCGTAGTTCTGCGATTGACAACTGCCCTGTTATTGCACTGTTTTTGTACCTCTTTACATGAAGAAGCCCTCACATGCAAATATTCAATGTCAAATGGTTTATAAACTCACTGGGATTCCACTAACAAGCTCATCTGAATCTGCCAACATCATGTGACCGCATCGCTGTAATAAACGTCCCAGGGTTCAGACAAAGGACTAAGGCCTTGGAGTTTGGGTTGGTTACAGAAAAGGTGGTGAGGCCAAGTTACATGATCCCATGATCCGATACATTGCTTTATACCAAGAAAACATTGTTCTTGCTGAATTAGAAACACATATGGTATAAAAATGTGGTTGTTCTGTGACATATTTTAGTCTTCATCAGTCTATGGTTCTTCCATCGGTCTACTGTCTTCATCGCGCTCTACTGTCTTCCGGTTACTGTCTATCAGGTCTATCTTCATCGGTCTAGTCTCATCGTGTCTACTGTCTTCATCGGTACGTTATCGTTACTGTCTTCTACGGTCTACTGTCTTCACGGTCTAATGTCTTATCGGTTACTGCCTTCATCGGTTCTACTCCTTCTTCACGTACTGTCTTCATCGGCTTACTGTCTTCATCGGTCCACTGTCTTCATCGGTCTACTGTCTTCATCGGTCTACGTCTTCATCGGTCTTCTACTGTCTTCATCGGTTACTGTGATCTCTACTGTCTTCATCGGTTTCTACTGCTTCATCGGCCTACTTATTTACGGCCTACGTCTTCATCGGCCTATGTCTCATCGTCTACTGTCTCAGGTCTCTGGTCTTAATCGGTCTACTGTCTTCATCGGTCTACGTCTTCATCGGACTTACTGTCTTCATCGGCCCACTGTCTTCATCGGTCTACTGTCTTCATCGTACTGTCTTCATCGGTTCTACTGTCTTCATCGTATCGCTCTTTCAGTCTGCTGTCTTCATCAGCTGCTGTCTTCATCGGTCTGCTGTCTTTATCGGTCTGCTGTCTTCATCGGTCTGCTGTCTTCAACGTCTGTTATCTTCATGGCCTACTGTCTCATCGGTCTACTGTCTTACGGTCTACGTCTCATCGGTATACCTGCGTAGCGTGTCTTCATCCAGTCTTGCGTTCATCGGTCTGCTGTCTTTATCGGTCTTGCTGTCTTCATCGGTCTGCTGTCTTCAACGGTCTGTTATCTCACAGTCTGCTGTCTTCATCAGGTCCAGCCTTGTTCATAGTAGACCTTACTGCAGTGAATATTAGTACAAATGAACATTACATTTTACATAATTTAAATAAATATTTTCATGGATCAAACCAACGTCTTGCTAAGACTTGGTATTTTTTGTTTATTAACAGCTAGAAGGATGGACTTCAACAAGGACTCATGTGTTGCGTAGATCTGTTGACCGAAAATGATGCACTGCGCAGATTGATTTCACAAAAACAAGCAGAAATTTTTGTACCAAAAAAAGTAACAAAGTAACAGCATCATCTGGTTATAGATTTTATTTACACGTTAATTCTGCAGAGATCTTCTGTGGAGCTGAAAAACTAAAATTGCCTGAGGTTATTCTCTATCGAACACTGCATGCAGCCGTTTCCTACCACAGAACATTGAAAGGTGTACATATGTGGCCAACGCATTTAATTTCACTTTTTTATCCTTGAAAAATAAGTGTAGCACTGAGGTAGGAAAGATGCTTTAACGTAAGAACATATTCCAACCTACGCACACCAGAGGTGTGTCTGATTATGGAATATTTTTATTCTGTATCTATGGCCAACCCTTCTGTGATAATTGGCCAGTTCCGGAGCTCAAGAAACATTCAATCAGGGAGGACCTGCATAATTTTACGTTTAATGGAGCTTCATCGGTCTACTGTCTTCATCGGTCTACTGTCTTCATCGGCCTACTGTCTTCATCGGCCTACTGTCTTCATCGGTCTACTGTCTTCATCGGTCTACTGTCTTCATCGGTCTACTGTCTTCATCGGTCTACTGTCTTCATCGGTATACTCTCTTCGTCAGTCTGCTGTCTTCATCAGTCTGCTGTCTTCATCGGTCTGCTGTCTTTATCGGTCTGCTGTCTTCATCGGTCTGCTGTCTTCAACGGTCTGTTATCTTCATCAGTCTGCTGTCTTCATCAGGTCCAAGCCTTGTTCATTAGTAGACCTCCTACTGCAGTGAACTATTAGTACAAATGAACATTACATTTTACATAATTTTAAATAAATATTTTCAATGGATCAAACCAACGTCTTGCTAAGGACTTGGTATTTTTTGTTTATTAACAGCTAGAAGGATGGACTCTCAACAAGGACTCAATGTGTTGCGTAGATCTGTTGACCGAAAATGATGCACTGCGCAGATTGATTTCACAAAAACAGCAGAAATTTCTTGTACCAAAAAAGTAACAAGTAACAGCATCATCTGGTTATAGATTTTATTACACGTTAATTCCTGCAGAGATTCTTCTGTGGAGCTGAAAAACTAAAATTGCCTGAGGTTATTCTCTATCGAACACTGCATGCAGCCGTTTCCTACCACAGAACATTGAAAGGTGTACATATGTGGCCAACGCATTTAATTTCACTTTTTTTATCCTTGAAAGAAATAAAGTGTAGCACTGAGGTAGGAAAGATTGCTTTAACGTAAGAACATAATTCCAACCTACGCACCAGAGGTGTCTGATATGGAATATTTTTATTCTGTATCTATGGCCCACCCCTTCTGTGATAATTTGGCCAGTTCCGGAGCTCAAGAAACATTCAATCAGGGAGGACTGCATAATTTTACTGTTAAATGGAGCTCATATTTTGCACTGTGACTAAGGCAATGGGTCGCATTATCTTTGCTGTATATTAGCAATAAAACAGAATGGTTAACATATGATTTTACAACACATAGGTTTATCATTATGGACGTGTTTAGTGTTTCATGATATGATAGGTTGTGGGATGAGTGTGTCTTCTGCTTAACTGGGTGTTAAACATATAAAAAGTTCCTTATGTTTCCATATTTCAGCTGCTTTGAGTTTTCCAGTTAATCTTTAAAGCCTAATTTCAGACAGCTTTTAAATGCCTGTTTAATTATATCAAGCCATTAGCATAGAATGTCTAAGTGGAAGCCTGTTATTTCCTCACAATAGGATTGTATCTCATTATGCTCCGTCTTGGTCGAGAAGGGAACAGAGAAGAAGGAAGAGAAAAGAAATAGATCTATAAAGCCAAAAGGAAAATGATGACTTGTGGGTTTAACCACCTTTTAGGCTTCTTGGGCTTGTTTTTAGGTTCCTCTCGTATTCGTTTATTTTAGTTTGGTTCATTCACAGGATTTGGTTCATTTCCATAAATGTGCAGCCCAAGCCACAATGTTTCAGATTTTTTTTTAATTGTTTTACCACCCAAGGACACAGTTTTGCGTTCAGGAAAAGGAGCCAATTTTCAGCGAGGCTACTCAGATATTCTATCCACAATGTGTGTTATTATTGGATGTAGGAGGGGGTGAGAAATGATGTCATCTGTATTATTGACGAAAAGATTGCTTTCTTGACAAGTATTCAAAGCCTTGAAGATCCCTGTCTGAATGGATTTCTCTCCTCGCTATTAAATAGTGTGATTTGCTGCTGTGTGGCTCTCGCTCTCCCGCAACGTCAATAGTGAGAATGAGACACTGCGCAGAGCCCCATTCCCTGGGAAATTAATCAGGATTGGGTCTCTCGTGTTGCTAGATTTCAGTGTCATCCTGTTGGTTAAAGGACAATCTTGTCAATCTTCTTGCACATTCGCTTCCGTTCATAATCAAACTTTTTAGAGTTGCACGTTCGAGAAAAACTATTGGTTCTGTAAATTCAGGGCTGATGGTCCGAGTTGACCTCCCAGAGGGGAAGATATTGATGTCAATGGCGGTCTGTGCTTAGCTATTAAAGGGAATGTTCACCCTTCAGTAAAACAAACCCAACTGATACATTCAGCACATTATTAGATGTATTATTAACCAGATATTTAAGGATAATTATTGTCCCCATTCTGGCAGCGTAAGCTGGCCCCTCCCATGCTGTCAATCAAGGCTGTGACTGCTGATATCACAACCAATGATTGACAGCTGTTTCACCTGCTGCCTCTTCTGCACATGTTCAAGCTTGTAAAAAGCTCATTGAGCAGAGGAAGGAGGCATTTGCCAGAAAGGAATAGAACTTTAAATATCTGGTTCCAAATACATGTAATAAACTGGTAAAAATAGCAGTTGGGGTTGCATGCAGACAATTGACAAGTCACCGTTTTTTTGCTTTAAGGGTGGACATGCCCTTTAATGTCTTGCTTATCGAATAGGATTGTTTGTGTTTCTTTATAACACCTGCTTATCTGTATAACCTCCTTTTTGGCTCAAAGAACATAAAACATGGAAAATCCATTACATAGTTGTAATTGAGGTTGAATAAAGACATACATCCATCAAGTCCAACTTTTTCACCCTCCTTTTTAAAGGGCATGTCCACCCCTAAAATCGTTTTTTAATATTATGCTCCCCCATGTCCCCCAGCCCCAACCGCATGTGCATGTTCTTTTTTCAAAAAGCTCCACAAACTCTTCTACCTCCCCTAGGATCTCCGCCGAAATGCGGCTCTTGATTGCATATGCAAGCAGAGGGGCGGGACGGCAGTCGCGTCTTGTGATTGGCTGGGGCGCCCCACAGGACAATTCAGGACGCGGATGCAGGTCAGATTCAGTGCAGCGGAGGAAAAGCGGAGGAGGAGGTTAAGTAAGAGTTTTGGGCGAGCTTTTTGAAAAAAAAACACATGTACTGCGGTTGGGGCTGGGGGAGGACATTGCGGGAGCAGAATAATTAAGGGGGAAATGACGGGTAGGGAGGAGGGTATAGTTAGAACGGGAGGGAGAGGGAGGAGAGGGAGGGGGCGGGGGAGGGGGGAGAAGGGCATGCAGTGCGATGCAAATATCTACCGAGGGCAAGATAGCAGGCAGAGCCTGCATCTCCTGGTGGGTGTTGTGGGGACTTGGGGGGGGATACAGGAGAACCAGATGGAAGCTCGGGATTGTGAGGGTAAGGAGTTAAACTTAACCATACCATGGTGGGGCCATAGAGTTGGGGGGATTATGTTTTGGGGGCGGTGGACATGCCCTTAACCCCATTGTCCAACAGTCGAGCCAGCGGAAGGCCAAAGGCTCAAAAGGAGAAAAAATGCACTTTCCTAAGTCCAAATTTTGGCAATAGGAATTATTTCATACAGTAATTCGCAATATTAAAAGGAACACATGTACCAACCAGAAACTACAGTATATGTATAGTACTAGTAAATCTCAATATTATATAGTATCCCTGAACCAACCAGAACTACAGTATATGTATTAAAACAGTATTCTCAATATTAATAGTATCCCTGAACCAACCAGAACAAAGTATATGTATTAATACCAGTAATGCTCAAGTATTATTTATAATATCCCTGTACCAAACAGTACTATCAGTATGATGTATTAATACAGTAATCTCAATATTATATAAATCCCTATTACCAACCAGAACTACAGTATATGTATTAATACCAGTAATCTCAATATTATATGGTTCCCTATACCACCCCAGAACTTTACAGTATAGTATAGTACAGTAATTTCAATATTATATAGTATCCCCGACCAACCAAACTACACAGTATATGTCTTAATACCAGTAATTCTCAATATTATATAGTATCCCCGTCCCAACCAGAATACAGTATAGTTCTAATACCAGTAATTCCACTTTTATTATGAGTATCCCGTACAAACCAGAACTACAGTATAGGTATGATACCAGTAATTTCATATTTAGAGTATCCCTACCATCAGAACTACAGTATATGATTAATACCAGTAATGCTCAATATTATATTAGGTATCCCCTACCAACAGACCAAAGTATATGTATGATACAGTAAATTTCAATATTTTATAGTATCCCTGTACCAACCAGGAACTACAGTCTATATATTGTATTAATACCAGTACTTCTCAATATTAATAGTATCCCGTACCAACCAGAACTACCAGCATATGTATGCATACCGGTAATTCTCAATATTATACAGTATCCCCGTAACAACAGAACTAACCAGTATATGTATTAATAACAGGTAATTCTCAATTGATAGAGTATCCCCGTTACCAACCAGAACTACAGATAGGTATTTGTGATATTTTGATATTTTCGGGACTTTCAGATAAGTATTGAATGTTCGAGGCTCGCGAATATGCGGGTACATGTCTATGTATACCGATACGCGAGTAATATTGATGATTAATTGAATATGAGAGTAAATGTCGTATTACCAATACACGAGTAAAATCGAATTAACGAATATACAGTAAAGTCTATATACCATACGCGAGTACATATCGAATTAACGCAAATGCGAGTAAAATACTATTACCAATACGCGAGATAAATATCGAATGAACGAATAGGCGAGTAAAATGTATATGATACAATACGCAAGTAAATATCGAATTGATGATATGCGAGTAAAATTGTCTATATACCAATACGCGGGTGTAAAATATAGAAATGATGAATATGCGAGTAAAAATGTCTATTATACCAATTGACGGTTTTAATATTGAAATTAACGATATGCGAGGTAAAAGTCTATTATACCAATACGTTGTAAATTACCGAATTTAAGGAATATGCGATGAAAAGTGCTATCTAGTACCATATACGCGAGTAAATATCGAATTATGAATATGTGAGTAAAATATCTATTATACCCAATATGCGAGTAAATATCGAATTATCGAAAAATATGTGTGAGTAAAATGTCTATTTATACAATACGCGAGTAAAATATCGAATTAACGAATATGCGAGTAAAATGTCTATTATACCCAATAGTGCGGAGTAAAGATCGAATTATTGAATATGTGGAGTAAAATGTCTATTGATACCAATACGCGAGAAGTAAATATCGAAAAGCGAATATGCGAGTAAAAGGTCTATTATACCAAATGTGAGTAAAATCGAATTAACGAAGATGGCGCGTAAATTGTTCTATATACTAATACACGAGTAAAATATCGAATTATCGATATGCGAGTAAAATGTCTATATACCAATACCGAGTTAAATATCGAATTATCGAATATGCAAGGTAAATCGATTATACAAGACACGTGTAAAATATCGAATTATCGATATGCAGTAGTAAAATGTATATACCAATACCTGAGTAAATAAGAATTTGAATTATCGAATATGCAAGTAAAATGTTTCTATTATACACAATACACGTGTAAATATCGAATTATCGAATATGCGAGAAATGTCTATATAACCATACTCGAGTAAACTATCGAATTATCGAATATGGAGTAAAATGTCTATATACCACTACAGGTAAATATCGAACTATCGAATATGCGAGTAAAAGTCATATACCCAATACGCAGAGTAGTAAATATCGAATCTGATGATTATGCGAGTTAAAAGTCTATATACCAATACGCAGGTAACAATATCGAAGATGAATATGCGAGTAAAATGTCTATATACCCAATAGTGTGTAAATATGAATACGAATATGCGGTAAAATGTCTATATACCAATACGCTGTAAATACCGACTGGAATGAATAGCGAGTAAAATGTCTATCTATCCCAATACGCCGAGTAAATATCGAATAATGAATATGTGAGGTAAAAATATTCTATTATACAATATGCGAGTCAAATATCGAAGTATCGGAATAGGTGAGTAAAATGTCTATTATACAATACGACGAGTTAAATTATGAATTAACGATATGACCGAGTAAAAATGTCTCAACTAACCATAGCGAGTAAATATCGAATTAGAATAGTGGAGAAAATTCTATTATACCAATACGCGAGGTAATATCGAATTTAACCCGAATATGCCGTAAAATGTCGATTATTACCAGATATGTGAGTAAATATAGAATTAACGATATGCGAGGTAAATTGTCTATATCGAATACCGAACTAAATATCAAATTACGAATATGCGAAGTAAAATGTCTCATATACCAATTACACGAGTAAAGATCGCATTATCGAATATGCAAGTAAAATGTTATTATACCAATACACGTGTAAGAAATATCGAATTATGAATATGCGGAAAATGTCAATATACAATACATGAGTAAATATCGGAATTATCGAATATGGCAAGTAAAATGTCATTATACCAATACCGTGTCCAATCTCGAATTATCGAATAGCGAGTACAATGTCTATCTCCAATACTCGAGTAAATATCGAATATCGAAGATGTGAGTAAAATGTCATTATTAACCAATACACGTAGTAAATTATCGAATTAGCGATATGCGAGTAAAATGTCTATATACCAATACGGGGGGGTAAAATTATCGAGATTCAACCATATGCGAGTAAAATGTCTATTATACCAGACCTAATTGAATACAACAGATTATACCAAACGTGAGAAATATCGAATTAACGAATATGAGAGTAAAAAGACTATTATACCAAATACGCGGATAAATATCGAATTAAGAATATGCGAGTAAAAATGTCTATTAGACCAATACGCGGAGTAAATATCGAATTATCGAATCACGAGTAAAATGTCTTATTAGCAATACGACGAGTAAATCATCGATTAATGAATATGCGAGTAAAATGTCTATTATACCAATACACAGGTAAATACGAATAGACGGAATATGCGAGTAAATGTATATTATACCAATACGCGAGTAAATATAGTATTAACGTATATGCCAGTGATATATACGAAGGTGCATTCCAGATGACAGGTCGATGGAGAGTTCAATAGCCGTGAAATTGTTTGGTATAGACGAAATGTTCAGTAACCCTCAAATCTGCGAAGCGTTTATGGGATGTAATTATCAGATATGTCTCGGAACGCGAGAGCTGGAAGTAGCGCGAGTGAGAGTCAAAATTGGAGTTTCGAAAAGTCCTGGATATTCGAACATGTTCCCCCAGACAGTCCAGGTCCCACAGCCATTTACATTAAGTTACCATTTATTTTTTAATGGATTCATTCAAAACTTTTCGAACTATTTGACTTCCCATGAATTTAATGGTCCGTTTCGAACTTTCATATAGTTTGAAAGTTTGAAAAATGCTCACTCGATTTCAAATAAAAAATAAATGATGTGACGTGTATTTGTGTTTTAAGGTGTGGTTTTGCCCTTTTGCTCAGGCTCAGTATCCCCCTCTTAAACTTACTAACTCCCCCTTTTATCGTGACCTGACTTTTTGTATGGGCAAGCAGCTCAGTAATCACTATGAGGCAACACTCGGAGAGGGATTTCACCACGTTGCAAGTTGATACCATAACTAATGTTGTACTATTCCCGTTTCTGCAAACAGCAGTAGAGTGTAAGGGGGGGACACTGATTGACAGACGCATTTAAGATATTTCAGATTGATAGATAAAGAAATAGGGAAGAGAGATAGTTTCCAGTAAAGGCCAATTTAACAAAAAAAAGCAGTTTTCCCCCGGTTTAAATACCCTTTAAAGGTCATTCTTGTGACATTCTGTACAGTTTAGAAACTCCTAAATACAAATTTGTGTAAGATGTTTATTATTAAATGGCCCACATTAAGTTACTTGGTTTGGTTTCTGTTAATTACTAACATTGTCTTATGAGCTACAGTCTATGGCTTTAACCTTCTTACAAATCTTTCTGTGTTGGGGGACTTTATTGTAAATGGTACTACGCTAATAAGGGTATTAACCAATGATTGAAGTAATAATTAATCCAAAATTGTATTCGGTTGTATCCATTAAGGAGAATGGAGATTTTGATTGGAATATTGTGTGAGGCCCTTTATAGTAACCGCGTACAATAAGAACACCGTTATCTCCGCCACAGGAAACAGAGATGTTTTCATCATTCCAATGTCTAGAAATGGTAATTTCCGTGTATTAAGTGTATAGGAACAGTAGGCTATGAGTGAGCATTAGATGGTATTTCCTACAGAAATGACTGTATAGAAGCATCAGGCTCCATTTTTAGTTGTATATGAATATGTAGTAAGATGCATTTCTGGAGATTTGATGTAACCTTGGTAGCACAAGCTCTTCATCCTTCAGGTCTCATATCCTTCTCTATCTGGGCCACACGTCACTGCCAATAAACCAATCTTCCACCTTCCACCGAGACTCGCTTTGTGCTAAACATCAACAATGGCACCGAACAGCATTATGCTCTGTATTAGGAGGGCTCCAAATGGGAAACATTTCCGACTATGGGAAAACCTAAGCCACAGTGTGAAATTAGCCTTATAGAAACACCCATAGACAGAAAGAAATGAGCAGGAAGTGAGAAGATAGATAGATATATAGATAGATAGATAGAGAGTCTCGAGAGATAGAAAGATGATAGATAGATAGATAGATAGCTAGATAGATAGATAGATAGATAGATAGATAGATAGACATGACTAGATAGATGAGGATAGATAGATAGATAGATAGTGATAGATAGAAGATAGATAGATAGATAGAGAGATAGAACAGATAGATAGAGAAGGATAGAGAGAGAGATAGATAGATACAGAGAGTAGATAGATAGCAAGATTAGTAGATAGATAGATAGATAGATGATAGATAGATAGATAGATAAAGAGAGAGAGAGAGAGAGAGAGAGATATGATAGATAGATGCTAGATAATATATAATAGATGATAGATGATATATAATAAATAATAGATAGATATGGATAGATAGATAGATAGATAATAGATAGATAGATAGATATGATAATAGAGAGATAGAATATGATAGATAGATATATAGATAGATAGATAGATAGATAGATAGATAGAAGATAGACGATAGATAGATAGATAGATGATTAGATAGCTAGACAGATCGATAGATGGTAGATATATGATAGATTGATGATAGTAGATGATAGATAGATAGATAGATAGATAGATGAAGATAGATAGATCGATAGATAGATAAGATAGATAGATAGATGGTAGATATATAGATAGATCGATGATCGATTAGATGATAGATAGTCAGATAGATGATAGAAGATAGATAGTTGAAGATGATGGATTAGATAATATATAGATAGATGAAAAGATAGAGAGATAGATAGATAGATAGATAGACGTATAGATAGATAGGATAGATTAGATAGAATAGATAGATGAGCTAGAGATAGATAGATAATAGATAGATAGATAATACGATTAGTTAATAGATAGATGAAGATAGAGAAGAGAGATAGATAAAGATTAGATGATAGCTAGAAGAGCGATCGATTAGATAGATAGTAGATAGATAGATAGCTTAAGATAGCCCACCTACAGATAGATAAGCTAGTTAATAGATAGCAGATATATGATAGATCGATTAATATATAGCAGATCGATAGAATAGATAGATAGAAGATAGATAGATAGATAGCTAGATGATTGTCGATAGCTACGATGATAGAAATAGACTGGGTAGTATTACGATAGAGTGATGAAGATAGATGATAGATAGATAGATAGATAGATGGATGATAGATAGGTTCGATAGATGATAGATAAATAGATGTAGATAGATCGATAGTTAGATAGATTAGATAGATAGCTAGATAGAGATAGATAGATAGGATAGATAGATAGCTGACAGATAGATAATAGATAGATAGATGATAGATAGGATAATAGATAATAGATAGATGATGATAGAAGATATAGAAGATGATAGATAGATAGATAGATAGATAGATAGATAGATAGATAGATACACACTGTAATATTTTATTACAGTGTAACAGACAGCAACGTTTCGGTCTTCTCTTTGGACCAAAGGTCCAAAGAGAAAATCAAAACATTGCTGTCTGTTACATTAAAATATTTGCTGCACAAGACCCAAGAGTGCTTTGCAATTAAACTATGGTTTGATATTATGAGTCTAGCATAAGCAGCTGGGTATCCAAGAATTGCATTGAAACAAGTTGGAAGGCAGAGTGCACACATATTGGACAAATAGATAGATAGATAGATAGATAGATAGATAGATAGATAGATAGATAGATAGATAGATAGATAGATAGATAGATAGATAGATAATAGATAGATAGACGATGGTAGATCGGTAAATAAGAATCATAGATTAGATAGATGATAATATAGACAGAGTAGATAGATAGAAGATAGAGGATAGAGTGATAGATTATGTGATAGATAGATAGATATAATATAGTAGATAGATAGATAGATAGACAGATAGAAGAAGATAGATAAGATAGATAGATGGATAGAGATAGATTGATAGATATGTGATGATAGTGAGATATAATAGATAGATAGATAGGATAGGATAGATAGATAGATAGATAGATGGCCAGAGAGAGATGATAGGTAGATAGATAGATAGATAGTAGATAGATCGTTAGATAGATAGATAGTAGAGAGATAGATAGATGATAGTGTGAATAGATGGATGGAATGGATTAGACGATAGTGATAGATAATAGATAATAGATAGATAGATAGTATGTGTAGATCGATGGAGATATGTGATAGGATAGATAGATAGCATAGAGTAGTGATAGATAGCAGAAGATAGATATATTAGATAGATAATAGATGATAGAATATGTGATAGATAGATAGATAGATAGATAGATAGATAGATAGATAGATAGATAGATAGATATGTGATACATAGATAGATAGATAGATAGATGATAGATAGATAGATAGATAGAGTTAGATAGATGATAGATAGATATATAGATAGATGATAGATATGTGATAGATAGATAGATAGATAGATAGAGTTAGATAGATGATAGATAGATATGTGATAGATAGATATGTGATAGATGATATAGTTGCTAATCATTATCCAGCCATGAAGAACCCATTGCGTAGCCCTATTTTAGGGTCAGACTTAGAACCATATTGATTTGCAAATAAACATCTTGGACCTGGGTTTAAATAGGATTGTAACCTTGTGTCATATGGGACATGACCTGTTTATACTGGACCGGGTATAGGATTGTAAACCTTGTGTCATATGGACATGCCGGTATATACTTGGACCTGGGTATGGATTGTAACCGTGTGTCATTATGGACATGAATGTAGATATGGACATGGGATAGGAGTGTAACCTTGTTTCCTATGGACATGACCTGTTATATACTGGACCTGGGTATAAGGATTGTAACCTTGTGTCATATGGACATGATCTGTTAATAGGGACCTGTGTATAGGATTGTAAAACCTTGTGTCATATGGACATGACATTTTATATAATGGACATGGGTATAGTATGGGAACTTGTGTCATTATGGACATGACCTGTTATATACTGACCTGGGTTATAGGATTGTAAACCCTTGTGTCATATGGAATGACCGTATATACGTGACCTGTGTATAGGATTGAACCATTTGTGTCATATATGGACATGACATGTTATATACTGGACCGGGTATAGGATTGTAAATTGTGTCATAGGGACAGACCTGTTATATACTGGACCTGGTATAGGATTGTAACCATGTGTCTATGGCAGCCTGTTATTACTGGACCTGGGTATAGGATTTAAACCTGTGTCCTATGGACATGAACCTGTTATATAACGGGACCTGGGTATAGGATGTAACCTTGTGCTATGGACATACCTGTATATACGGACCGGGAGGAGTACCCTTGGTATATGGACATGATCTGTTATATACTGGACCTGGGTATAGGATTGTAAACTTGTGTTGATAATGGACATGGACTGTTAGTATACTGGACCTGGGTATAGGATCTTTAACTTGTGTCATATGGACAGATCTGTATATACTGGACCTGGGTATAGGATTGTAACCTGTGTCATATGGACATGACCTGGTTATATATGGACCTGGGGATAGGATGTAAACTGTGTGTCATATGGAGATGACTGTTATATACGACCTGCACACTCTAGGATTTTGTAACCTCTGGTGTCATATGGACATGACCTGTTAATATGGACTGGGTATAGGGATTGTAATTCTTGTTGTCACATGGGAACATGCACCTGTCTATCCTGACACCGTTCTCGGCTGGTAACCCTTGTGTCATATGGACAGGACCTGTTATATACTGGACATGGATAAGGATTGTAACCTTGTGTCATATGGACATGACCGTTATATACTGGACCCTGGGGATAGGATTGTTAACCTTGTGTCAATGGACATGATCGTTACTACTGGAGCCTGTGTATAGGATGTAACCTTGTGTATAGGAATGGACCTGTTAATTATAATGACCTGGGTATTAGGATGAATCCCTTGTGTCATATGGACATGACCGTTATATACGGCCCAGTGTCGGTCTCGGCTTGTACCCCTTGTTCTATGGAGGCCACGACTGTATTCCTGGACCTGGGTATAGGATTGTAACCTGATGTGTAACTGGACATGACCTGTTATATACGGACCTCGGGTATAGTTGTAACCTTGTTCATAATGGGACATGACTTGTTATATCCTGGACCTGGGTAAGGATTGTCAGCCTTGTGTCAATGGGACCATGACCTGTTATATAACGGACCTGGGTATAGGCTTGTACCCTTGTGTCAGATGGATAGAACCTGTTATTAATGGACCGGGGTATAGGATTGTAAACTTGTGTCATATGCATCACCTGTTAGTTAGTACTGGACCTGGGTATAGGATTGTCACCTTGTGTCCATAGGATGACCTGTTATATACTGGCAGGTATAGGAGTTGTAACCCTTTGTGTGTCATATGGACATGACCTGTTATTATACTGGGACTGGGTATAGGATTTGTAACCTTTGTGTATAAAGGGACATGACCTGGTTATATACTGGACCGGGTATAGGATTGTAACCGAGTGTTAATATGGATCATGACCTAGTATACACGACCCTGGGTATAGGATTGTCACCCTGTGTCATCGGACATGACCTGTTCCTACGGGACACTGGGTCGAGGCCTTTTCGAACTTGTGTCCTATGGATATGACCTGTTATTGCTCCTGGCCGATGGGGGCTCCGAACCTATGGTCCTCTGGACCCTGCCTGTTCTCGTCTTGGCCCTGGTGGTCTCCGGACGTTGGCCCTTTGTGTCATATGGAACATGCCCTGTTCTATACTTGGACGTCTAGGATCGTAACTATGTGTATCGGACACATGACCTGTAATACTGGACCTGGGATCTCGGCTTGTACCCGTTGGTCCTCTGGCGAACTGCCCTGTTAGTCTACTGACCCTGGCGTCAATATAGGATTGGACCTTGTGTCCTCTGGATGCATGACTCTGGTATATACGGACCTTGGTATAGGTTGTCCCCTCGTATTTCGAGCCCGCCCTGGTTCTTCCGGACCATGGACTCGGAGTGCCCCCTTGTGTAACCTTATGGACCTAGCCTGTTATCTCCTGGACCGGGGTATTCGGTGGTGACCTTGTGTGCATCTGAGCCAGTACTCCGGTATCTCTCCGTGGACCCGGGGCTCACAGGCGGTCCCTTTGTTCCCTGACAGGCCCTGCCCTATATACAGACCTGGGGTCGGATTGGGCGTCCCTTTGTGTCTCTGGCCATGACCTTGCTCGATCCTGGACTGGGTATAGGATTGTAACCTTGTTTCTCTGGGACATGAACCTGTTAGCAATGGACCTGGGTATCTAGGCGTAACCCCCTGGTATCATATGGACATGACCTGTTAATACTGGCCCTGGGGGATAGGATTAACCTTGTATTCATATGGAGATGACTGTTATATACTGGACCTGGGTATCGGTTGCTAGTTCAGTCCTATGGACATGACCTTTGTTACATCTACACGGACCTGGGTCTAGGAGATGTAACCTTGTGTCTAGGGACATGACATGTTATACTTACCGGAACCTGGGGTATAGGATGGTAGACCTTGTGATATATGACATGATCCTTGTTATTACTGGAACTGGAGTATAGGATTTTAACCCTTGGTACTAGGACATGACCTTGTTCTATACGGACACTGGTCTAGGATTGTAAACCTTGGATCTATGGACACATAGACAATATATACTGGACACTGGGTATAGGATTGTAAAACTGTGTCATGATGGACATGAGCTGGTCTATACTCGGACCTGGGTCTAGGATTGTAACCTTGGTCCTATTGGGAATCTGACATGTTATTTAGTACGAGAACTGGGTATAGGCACTTGTAACCTTGGGAATGGAGATGACCTGTTATCTACCGGGACCTGGGGATAGGATTGTAACCATGAGTGTGTATATGGAACGGGAATTGAGATGAGCGGTCTATATGAACTGGATCCAATGCGGTAGTAGGATTGTAACCTTGTGATCATCATGGACCTGACTGTTATATACTGGCCCTGGGGTATAGGATTGTTAACCGTGGTCATTAAGATGGGAGACCACTCATGACCCGTGATTATATACCGGACCTGGGTATAGGATTGTCCTTGCTGGGGGTGTCGATATGAGAGATGACACTGTTAGTAATCCGGGACCTGCGAGTATCAGGATTGAACCTTGTGTGCATCTGGACAGAACCGGTTATTATACCGACCGGTATAGGATTGTAACCTTTGTGTCACTTGACAGACGACTGTTATATACGGGACCTGGTATAGGATTGTAACCTTGTGTCATATATGGGCATGACCGTTATATAACGGACTGGGTTATTAGGACTGGTAACGGTGTGTCATATGGACATGACTGTATATACTGGACAGCGGTTGTAGGTATGGTAAACATGTGTCATATGGACATGACCTGTTTATATACTGGACCTGGGTATGGGAATTGTCACCTTGTGGTCATAAGGACATGACCTGTGAATATACTGGACGGGCTATAGGATTGTAACCTTGTGTCATCATATGGACATGACCTGTTATATACTGGACCCTGGGTATTAGGATTGTAACTCTTGGGTCAATATGGACATGACCTGTATATTTACTGGACCTGGTATAGGATGTAACCTTGTGTCTATGGGTAATGACCTGCATACTCTACTGGACCTGGGTATAGGATTGTCACCTGTGTGTTCATCATGGACAGGGACCTGTTATATACTGACCTGGGTATAGGATCGTAACCTGTGTCTATGGGCATGCCCGTATATGACTGGACCGGGCGTAGGATTGTCACCTTGTAGGATAAGGGACCTGGAGCCTTGTATATATTGGACCTGGGTATAGGATTGTAACCTGTGTCATATGGACATGACCTGTTATATTAACTGGACCTGGTGCATAGGGATGTAACCTGGTGTCATATGGACATGAACCTGTTAGATTACTGGACCTGGGTACTAGGATTTGTAACCTTAGGTCATATTGGATGCATGACCTGTTCTGTATATACTTGGACCTGGGGGTGGTATAGGCTTGTAACTATGGTGTCCTATGGACATGACTGTTATATACTGGAACCTGGGTATAGGATGGATCTAACCTTGTATCATCATGGACATGACCTGTTATAACTGGACATGGGTTTTATGGGTATAGGATGTAAACCGGTGTCCTTATGGACATGGCCTGTCCGTACTGGCCCTGGGTTATAGGATTGTAACCTTGTGTCATATGGACATGAGCTGTATATACTGGACCTGGGATAGGAGTTGTCCACACACATGTGTGCATCTGGACATGACCTGCTATACACTGGACCTGGGTATATGATAGGTACCTGGTGTTCCTATGGGCCAATGACATGCTAAACTGGACCGGGTATAGGATGAAACCGTGTATCATATGGAACAGTGACGTTATATACTGGGACCTGGGTATAGGATTGGCAACCTTGTATCATAGGATCATGACCTGTTATATACTGGACCTGGGTTTTATAGGATTGTAACATTGGTATCATATGGAAATTGACCTGTTATTATACTGGACCTGGGTATAGGATTGGTACCTTGTGTCTATGGACCATTGACCTGTAATACCGGACCGGGTATAGGGATGTAACTTGCGCTCATAGGACATGACTGTTAGATACCGGACCTGGTGTATAGGATGTACACCTTGCTGTCATATGAGACATGATCGTATATAATGGACTGGGTATAGGATTGTAACCTTGTGGTATATGGAGGCTTGTTTATATGGACTGGGTATAGGATGTAAACCTTGTTATCCTATGGAGCACATTGACCTGTTATAGACTGGAACCTGGGTAAGGATTGTAACCTTTGTGTCATAGGACTGATCTGTATATACTGGGACCTGGGTTATAGGTTGTAACCTCTGTGTCAGATGGACAGACCGGTTATATACTGGACCGGGGATAGGAGTTGAACCTTGTGTCCTATGGACATGCCCTGGTTATATTACTGGACCTGTGGTATCGGATTGTAACCTTGTGCTATGGAGCGGAACCGGTTTAGATAACTGGGACTGGGTTATAGGATTGTAACCTTGATGTCAGATGACCTGCCCTGTTCTCTATGGCCCTGGGTATAGGATTGTATGTAACCTATGTGTGAATATGGACATGACTGTTATATACCGGATCACTGGGTATAGGATTGTATAACCTTGGTCGATATGACTGGACCTGCTTATATACCGGGCCTGGGTTAGGATTGTAACCTCTGGTCATATGGACAGACCTGTTATATAACGGACCTGGTATTTAGGAAACCTTGTGTCATATGGAACATGGACGTTATATACTGGACCTGGGTAAGGATTGTACACCTTGTGTTCATATGGACATGATCTGTTATTACTGGCCTGGGTAAGGATTGTAAACCGATGGGTGCATCTGGAATTTGATCTTCGTTATGATACTGCGGACCTGGGTATAGGATGAAAAAAAAACAACCTTGTGGTCATATGGGAACATGAACCCCTGTTATATACTGGACCGGGTATAGGATTGTAACCTATGTGTGTCTCTGGACCGACGTTATCATACCGGACCTGGTATAGGATTAACTGTGTATATGGACAGATCCTGTTAATACTGGACCTGGGTGATAGGATATAACTAGTGTCATATGCGACATGACATTGTTATATCCTGAGACGGGGTCTAGGATTGTAACCTGTGTCATAGGACATGAACTGTTATATACTGGACCTGGGTATGGATTGTACCTGGTCATATGGCCATTGACACGTATATACTGGAACTGGGGATAGGATTGTAACTTGTGTCATATGGACATGACCTGTTATCTACTGGACCTGGTATAGATTGTAACCTTGGTTTCATATGACATAACTTGTAGATACCGAACCTGGGTATAGGAGTAGGTAAAACCTTGTGTCATATGGAATGGACCTGTTATATACTTGGCCATGGGTATAGGATTGTAACAGTGTCATATGAGACGTGACCTGGATATACTGGACCTGGGAGGGATAGGATTGTAAACCCTGTGCATATGGACATGACAGTCTATAGACTGGACCTGGGTATAGGATTGTAACCTTGGTCACGCTATGGAAATGACTGTTCCTACCGGACCTTGGGTAGCGGATTGACACCTTGTGTCCTCTGGCCCGCCCTGGTTCTCTACTGGCCCTGGGTCTAGGATTACATTTGTCCTATGCCATTGACTGTATATTACTGGACCTGGATGCTATAGGATTGTAACCTTGGTCATAGGAACATGACCGGTATATACTTACCGGGTATAGGATGTAACTTGTGTCTAGGAAATGACCTGTTAATATCTGGACCTGGAGATTATAGGATGTAAGACCTGTGTGTCATATGGACATGACCTGTATATACGGACCTGGGTCTAGGATTGTAACCTTGGGTTTCATATGGACATGACTGTTAGTTATACTGGACTGGGTTATAGGATCCTGTGTCAATGGACATGACCGTAGTTATTACTGGACCTGGGATAGGAATGGTGTAACCTTGTATCATAGGACAGGCCTGTTATATACTGGACCGGGATAGGGATTGAACCTTGTGTCATAGGGAAATGACCGTGTTATATGGAACTGGGTATAGGATGTAACTTGTGTCATATGGACATGACATGTATATACTGGACCTGGGTATAGGTTTTGTTTTTTTTTTTTTTTCTTTTTTTTTTTTTTTTTGGGATGTAACTCGGGCATATGGACATGACCTGTAATATTAGGGAGCTGGTATAGGATCGCTCTGTGTCCATATGGACATGACCGTTATATACCGGACCTGGTTATAGGATTGTAACCTTGTTCATATGGACATACCTGTGATTAATGGACCTGGGTATAGGATTGTAACTTTGGGTATATGGACAGACCTGGCGATATGGACCTGGGATTGATTAGGATGTAACCTCGGGTCATGATGACATGACCGTATATACTGGACAGGGTATAGGATTGTAACCTTGTGTCATATGGACATGAACTGTTATATACTGGAACTGGGTATAGGATTGTAACCTTGTGTCCATATGGCCATGACCTGTTAAGTATGACTGGACCTGGGTATAGCGATTGTAACCTTGTGTCATATGGACCATGAACGCTGGTAGTATACTGGCCTGGGTATAGGATTGTAACCTGGTCAAGGACATGACCTGTTAGATACTGGGACTGGGTTTCAGGATTGTAACCTTCGTGTCATATGGACATGACCTGTTATATACTGGACTGGGTTAGGATTGTAACCTGCTGTGTCCATTATGGCACAGACCTGTATATACTGGCCCTGGGTATAGGGATTCCTTGGTACATATGGGGACATGAGCCTGTATATACTGACATGGGTTATAGGATTGTAACTTGAGTAATCATATGGAGCAGACCCTGTTATCTACTGGACCGGGGTAAGGATTGTAAACCTATGGTCAATGGAAAGACCACCGCCTGACCACTGTTTTGTTTACCTGTTATGACTGGACATGGGTCTAGGATTGTCACCTGTTGTCATAGGCCATGACACCTGTGACATATACTGGACTGGGTATAGGATTGTACCTTGGTCATAGGACATGACCTGTTAGTATACTGGACCTGGGTTATAGGATTGTAACTGTGTATATGGACCTGACCCTGGATATACTGGACCTGGTATAGGAGTGCTAACCTTGTTTCATATGGACATGATCTGTTAGATACGAACTGGGTATAGGATGTAACCTGTTTGTCATATGGACATTGATCTGTTATATAACGGGACGGGCTAGGATGTAACCTGTGTCATATGGAAAGACCTGTTAGTATACTGGACCGGGGTATTATAGGTATGTAACCTTGTGTCATATGGACATGACCTGTTATATACGGGACCTGGAGTATCGGATTGTAACCTGTGTCATATGGAATGACCGGTTATCTACTGGACCTAGGTATAGTTGTAACCTGGTGTAGATGGACCAATGACTGTTATATAATGACCTGGGTATAGGATGGGTAACCTTGAGTCATATGGACCATGACCTGGTAGGATTACTGAGACCGGGTTAAGGATTGTCACCTTGTGTCATATGGAAGCGCCGAGTATAACTGGACCTGGGTACGGATTGTAACCTTGTGTATATGGAATGCACTGTGATAGACGACCTGGGTTAGGATTGTAACCTTGTGTCATATGGGACATGACCTTTTATAACTGGGACCGGGTAGAGGATGGTAACCTTGTGTCATAGGACATGACCTGCTTATCTACTGGACCTGGGTTATAGATTGTAACCTTTGTCATATGGACCATGACCTGTTATATACTGGACCTGGGGTATAGGATAGGAACATTGTGTCATATGGATCATGGACTGTTCTAAACTGGACCTGGGTTAAGGATTGTAACCTTGTGTCCTCATGGCACATGAACTGTTATCTACTGGACCTGGGAGAGGATTGATAACCTTTGGTCATATGGGCATGAATACCTGTATATAATGGACCTGGGTATGGATAGTAACCTTTGTGTCATATGGACATGGCCTGTTATATACCGGACCTGGGTCTAGAGATTGTAACCGTGTGTCATACTGCGACATGACCTGTGGAATATACTGGACCGGGTATAGATTGGAACCTGTGTCATATGAACTGACCTGTATATAATGGACCTGGGTATAGGGATTGTAAGCCTGGTTCATATGGGACATG
This sequence comes from Hymenochirus boettgeri, assembly GCA_019447015.1. Lineage (NCBI taxonomy): Eukaryota > Metazoa > Chordata > Amphibia > Anura > Pipidae > Hymenochirus > Hymenochirus boettgeri. The sequence continues at coordinate 28,546 of JAACNH010001672.1, read as the reverse complement.
TGACCTGATTATATACTGGATCCTGGGTATAGATGTAAACCTTGTAGTCATATGGACATGACCTGTTATATACTGAGACCTGGGTATAGGATTGACCTGTGTAATAGGAACATGACCTGTTAATATCTGGACCGGGGTATGATTGTAAACTGTTCATATGGAGCACGACCCTGTTATATTACTGGGACCTGGTATCGGATTGTCAACCTTGTGTCATATGACATGACTGTTATATACGGACCGGATATAGGGACTGTAACCTTGTGTCATAGGACATGACGTTAATATACATGGACATGGGGTATAGGATTGTAACCTTGTGTCATATGGGCATTGAACTGTTATATAATGGACCTGGGGATAGGATTGTAACCTTGTGTCATATGGACATGCCTGTTAGAATACCGGCACTTGGGAGAGGATTGTAATCCTTGTGTCATTAGGACATGCCTGTTATATTACTGGAGCTGGGGTAGTGAGGATTGTAACCTCTGTGAGCATATGGACATGATCTGTTATATAGGACCTGGGTTATAGGCTTTGTCAACTTGTTCATATGGAAGGTGGCACAAGTTAATTACGGACCTGGGTATGGATTGTACCCTTTGTGTTCATATGGACACGTGCCTGTTTGTTATATACTGGACGGGTATAGGATTGTACCCTTGTGTCAATGGACATTGACTGTTATATACTGGCCTGTGGTTATAGGATGCTAACCTTGGGTCATAATGGGAACATGAACTGTGAACTCTGGACCTTGGGTATAGGAATGTAACTCTGGTCATGGACATGACCGTTAGTATAATGGGACCGGGTAAGAGGGATTGTACCTGTGTCTATGGAATGACTGTATCTACTGGACCTGGGTATAGGATTGTACCTTGTGTCATATGGACATGACCTGTGATATACGGGACCTGGGTTATAGGATGTAACTTGTGTCATATGGACAGGACCTATATATACTGGACCTGGGGTATGGATGAACCTTGTTCATATGGAAGGATCGTATATACTGGACCGGGTACTATAGGATGGTAACATTGTGTATATGGAAATGAACTGTTATATAACTGACCGGGTGATAGGGATTGTAACTTGGTCATATGGACATGACAGGTTATATAAGGACTGGGTCTTAGGATGACCCTGTGTCACTAGGACATGACCTGTTATATCTGGACCTGGTATAGGATGGTACCTTGTGTCCTATGGACAGGATATGTTTTGTATTACTGACCTGGGTATAGGATTGTAACCTTGGTCATATGGACAGACCTGTTATATATTGGACCGGGTATAGGAATTGTCACCTTGTGTCTATGGAATGACTGTTAGAAGTACTGGACTGGGTAGTAGGATTGTAACCTTGTGTCATAGGGACATGACCTGTTATAGACTGGACCTGGTATAAGGATTGGTAAACCTTGTGGTCATATGGGACATGACCTGTTATATATGGACCTGCGGTGTAGGATTGTAACTATGTTCCTATGGACATGAACTGTGTATATACTGGAACTGGGTAAGGATTGTAAACATTGGTCATATGAAAGACTGCTATATACTGGACGTGGGTTAAGGATTGTCACCTTGTGTCATATGGACATGACGTTATATAATGGACCTGGGTATTATAGGATTGTAACCTTTGTTCATATGGAAATGATCTGTTATATACTGGAACATGGGTATAGGATTGGAACCTGTGTCATATGGGACATGATCCTGTCAATACTGGACTGGGTATCGGAGTGTAAACTAGTGTCTATGGACATGACCTGGATATATTACTGGAACCGTGGGTTATAGGATTGCTAACATTGTGTCATTAGGGAGCATGACTGGTATTATACGGGACCTGGGTTAGGATTCTGTAACCTTGTGTCATTATGGACATGATCTGTTAATAACTGACCTGGGTAAGGCTGTAACCTGTGTCATGATGGCACGGACCTGTTATATACTGCGACAGGGGTATAGGCATTGTAATCCTTGTGTCATATGGACAGAACTGGTTGTTATATAATGGACGCTGGCGTCTAGATTGTAACCTTGTGTCATAGGACATGACCTGTTATATACTGAAACCGGGAATATAGGATGAACCTTGTGTCATATGGACTGACCTGTATTATCTGGGGAACCTGGTTATAGGATGGTAACCCTTGTGTAATATGGACAAACCTGTTATATAGCATGGGACCTGAGGGATCAAGGATTGGACCCTGTGTCATATGGACATGACCTGGTATATACTGGAACTGGGTATTAGGATTGTAGAACTTGTTCATATGGACATGAGCGGTTATATACTGGACCTGGGTATGAGGATTGTCACCTTGGTGTCATAACTGGACATGACCGTGTTAGGTATGGCACTGGGTATAGGATTGTAACCATTGTGCATGACTGAGCTTGACCTGGTTCATATACTGGACCTGGGCGATAGGATTGTAACCTGTAGTGTCATATGGAGCATAGACCTGTATATACTGACCTGGGTTTATAGGATTGAACCTTGTGTCATATGGACCACTGATACCTGTTATGTACGGACTGGGTATAGGATTGTCACCTTGGTGTCATATGGACATGACCTGTTATATACGACCTGGTTATAGGATTGTAACCTGTGATCATATGGACTGACCTGTTATACGGACCATGGGTATAGGGATTGTAACCTTGTGTCATAGAGATGACCGTTATATTACTGGAACTGGGTATAGGATTGGAACCTGTGTCATATGGACATGACCTGTTATATACGGACCTGGTATATAGGATGTAACTGGGTTCATATGGAGAAGACCTGTTATATATGGACCGGGTGATAGGATTGGAAACCTGTGTGTCATATGGAAGAACCTGTTTATATACTGGACCAGTGGAGAGGATGGTAACCTTGGCATATGGACATGACGGTATATACTGGACCTGGGTATAGGATTGAACCTATGGGTCATATGGGAGACGATGTTCCCAAACATGATCTGTTATATACTGGCCGGGGTATTATAGGCTGTAACCTTGTGTCCTAAGGACACTGAATGGTATATAGGGCCCTGGGGTAAGAGATTGTAACCTTGTGTCAATTTACTTGGACCCGGCCCTGATATTACTGGAGCACTGAGGGGTAGGTAGGATATGTAAACCTATAGGGATCATATGGAACCATAGACCGTTATCTACTGGACCAGAGGGTATAGGATCTGTACGGGTAACCCCGAGTGTCATAATGGACATTGGACGCTTTTATAATACTCTTGGGACCTGGGGTTCGAGGACGGCTGTAAAGCGCTGGGATCATAATGACAGATGTTATAATACTCGGACCTGGTATCGAGGAATATGAACCGTTTTCCATGATGAGACATGACTGTTCGCGTATACGTAGCTGGACCGGGTATTAGGATTGTAGCCTTTGTCGTCATATAAAGCACGAGACCCGGGTCATAATACTGGCCCGTGGGAGTGAGTAGGATTGTAACTGTGTATATGGACAATGACATGTCTATAGCCTGGACTGGTGTTATAGGATTGAAACCTTGTGTCATATGACATGACCGTTATATACTGGATGGGTATAGGATTGTAACTGTGTCATATGGACATGACCTGTAATACTGGCCGGGTTATAGGATTGTAACTGTGTTCATATGCACATGATCCGTTATTATACTCGGACCTGGGTATAGGATTGTAACCTTGTGTCTATGAATGACCTGTTTAATCGGACCTGGGTATAGAGATTAACTTGTGTATAGGGACATGATCTGTATATACTGGAATGGTAAGGATTGTAACCTTGAGCTCATATGGACAGGACCTGTATATATATGACCGGGTTATAGGATTGTAACTGTGTCCTATGGAATGACCTGTTATATAATGGCATGGGTATAGGATTGGAACCTTGTGTTCATCTGGAATGATCTTGTTATATACGGACCGGGTATAGGCTTGTAACATTGTGTCATATGGACCTGCCTGTTCTCTCCTGGCCCTCGGTCTGTATCGGTTAGGGTCCCCTTGTGGTCCGTCTGAGCCCCTGCCACCTACGTACACTCTCCTGGCCCTGGGGTCTCGGCGATTGTCCCTTGTGTCCTTCTTGTGCCCTGCCCAGTTCTATCGTACTGGCCGCCTGGGTCTCTGGCTCTGTGCCCTTGTGTGTACCAGCCCTGCTCTGTTCTCTCCTGAACGCTGGGGACTGGAATGTGTCGACATGTGTCCTATGCCCTGGCGATGTTCTCTCCGGGAGCCATGGGTCCTATAGGCTGCCACCACCATACAGGGGGGGTGCGCCGTCGTGGGCCATGTGCTCTGCGTTTCGCTCCTGGCCCTGGGGAGTCTAGGATAGTGTAACCTGGTGTCATCATGAGACGCCCTGAGCCTGTTCTATCTCGGGCTGGGTATAGGGATCGTCACCTTGTGTCATCCCTGGACCTGCGTTGTTTATCCAGGCTTGGCCCTGGGTCTAGGCTGGAACGCCTTGTATATCTGGGACATGGCCTGTATATCCTGGAGCTGGAGGACGAGAAGAGAATAGGACTTGTAACCTTGGTCGATAAGTGGAGGATGCATCTGTTATATATATGGCCCTAGGGATAGGATTGATAAATGTTGTACATTATGACCGTACGACCTGTTCTATACGGGCCCTGGGGTATAGGATGTTCCCCTTGTGTCATCATGGACATGACCTCGTTATTATACAGTGGCTGGGTATCGGCTTGGTAACCCTTGTGTCATATGCACGCCCTGTTCTCTACTGAGACCTGGGTATAGGAGGGTGTAACCTGTGTCATAAATGCGAAAGAGCGCTGTTACTATACTGGACGATGGCGTATAGGCTGGTAACCTTGTGTCATATGCACATAGACCGTATTTCTACGGACATGGTACAAGATGGATGGTAACCCTGTCATCTGATGATCTATGTCTTATATAATGGGACATAGGGATATATGGGATGTGAACCTTGCTGTATATGGACCATGACCTGGTATATACTGGACCTGGGTATAGGAATTATTGTAACACCCTTGCGTCATATGGACATGACCCTGGTTATATACTGGACCTGGGATATAGGATTGTACCTTGTGTCATATGGAAACTGACCTGTTATTATACCTGGACACCCGGGGTACAGAGGATTGGTAAACCTTGTATATATGGACATTGATCTTATATACTGGACCGGGGTTATAGGATTGCTTACCTTGTATCTAATGACCTGATCGTTACTATATGGAACCTGGGATATAGGATTTGTGTCACCTTGATGTCAATGAATGGACATGACCTGTTACTTACCGGACCTGGGGATAGGATTGTAACCGCTTGTGTCTATGGAATGATCTGTTTATATCTGGACCGTGAGAGGGACGTAACCTAGGGTCATATGGACATTACCTGTTATGTTACGGGGGAGCCTGGGATAGGATGTTGTAACCTAGTGTCATATGGACATGATCTGTTACTACTGGACAATGGGTATAGGGGATCCGAACCTGTGGGTCATATGGACACATGACCTTGTTAAGTACGGACCTGGGTATAGGATTGAATAACCTTGTGTCATATGGACATGAGCCTGTTATTATACGGACCTGGAAGGATGGGAAAACCTTGTGTCATAGGACAGACCTGTCTATATACTGGACGGGGTATAGGATGTAAACCTTGTGTCATATGGAGCCTGAACCTGTTATATACTGGGGACTGGGTATAGGATTGGAACCTGGTTTTTATTTTTTTTCCCCCATATGGAATGACCTGTTATATACTGGACTGGGTATAGATTGTAACCTTGTGTATTATGGACATGAACCTGTGTTTATACGGACTGGGAGTATAGGATTGTAACCTTGTTGTCATATGGACATGACCTGTTATAATACTGGACTGGTATAGGATTGTAACCTCATGTGTCAGATATGGGACATGACATGTTATATCCTGGACTTGGGGTTATAGGATGGTAACCTCATGTGTCTATATGGACTGAAATGTCTACATAACTGGACTGGGTTAGGGATATAACTTGTGTCATATGCTCATGATGTATATACTGGACCGTGGGGTAATGGATCTGGTAACTTGGAGGTCATGGCATTGAAGGAGCAGGGTCCTGTTAATACTGGACACTGGGTCTATAGGAGGGTGTAACCTAGTGTCATATGGACCATAGACCGGTTATATTACTGGACCTGGTAATATTAGGATTGAACCGGGTACCATAGGACATGACCTGTATGATATACTGAGGACTGGGTATATCAGGATGTACCTTGGGTGTCATGATGGACATGAAAGCCTGGATATATGGGACCTGGGTATAGGATTAGACATTGTGTCTATGTGGACATGAATCTGTTATATACGGACCTGGGATAGGATTGTACCTTGTGTCATATGGACATGACCTGTTTATATACTGGACCTGGGATAGGATTGTAACCTTGATTCATATGGACAGGATCGGTTATATACTGGACCTGAGGGGTATTATAGGATTGACACCTTGTGTATAATGGAACATGTACCGTTAATGATATGGAACCTGGGAAGGTATAGGATATGTGTAAGCCTTGTGTCCTATGGCATGATCTAGGTATATATATGACGTGGTAATAGGATTGTAAGCTTGTATCAGATGGACATGATCTGTTATGACTGGACGGGGGAAATAGGATTGTAAACCTTGTATGTCATATGGAACATTATCTGTTATGCTACTGACCTGGGTGGGTAAGGAGTGTAACCATTGTATCATATGCGACATGGCCTGTTATATACTGGACCTGGGAATATAGGATTGAAGCTCGTGTCATAGTGGACATGACCTGTTATAATGACCCGGGTAATAGGATCTGTAACTTGTGTCATATGGACTGACCTGTATATAAGAGACATGGTATCGGATGGTAACCTTGTTTCATATGGACATGACCATGTTATATACTGGAGCCTGGGGTGATAGGATGTACCTTGTATGTCATACTGGGACAATGATCCTGTTATATACGACCTGGGTATAGGGATTTGTAACACTGTGTCATATGTCATGACCTGTTATATTACTGGACGGGTATAGGATTGTAACCTTGGGTCAGCAAAGCAAGGATTGGAAGGAACTGTCTATATGGACCGGGGTATGGATTGTCAACTTGTGTCATATGGACATGACCTGTGTTTTATACTGGACCCCTTGAACTGGGTTAGGATTGTAACCTGTGGTCAGCATGACAAGACCTGTTCTATACTGGACTGGGTACTCGGATTGTACCTTGTGTCCTGAGGACATGACCTGTTAATATACTGGACCTGGGTATTAGATTGTAACCTTGTGTCATACTGGACAGACGGTGTATAATACTGGACTGGTGTGTAGGATTGTAACTTGTGTCATAGGGAATGACCTGTGATATAGCTGAGACTGGGTATAGGATTGTAACCCATTGTGTCAATATTGACGATTGGACACGTTATCATAAGGACTGGGTATAGGATTGTCTGTGTAATCATGGCACATGAAAACCTGTATATACTGGACCTGGGTATGAGGGATGTAGAACTTGGGTCATATGGACATGACTGTAGTAATGGACCTGGTATAGGAGGATGGGCAGGATTGTAACCTTGTGTAATGGACATGAATCTGTTTTATATAGTTATATGGGACCGGGTATAGGATGGTAACCACCGGGTCAGAGTGAGACATGACCTGTAGTAAGACTGGACCTGGGTATGGATGGACTTGTTTCATATGGACAGACCTGTTATATACTGGAACTGCGGTTATATTGGATGGTAACCTGTTTCATATGGAAACGGAGCCGGGTATATACTGGACGTGGGTGGGTATAGGATGGTTAAAACCTGTGTCATAATGGACACATGATCTGTTATTATACTGGACCTGGGTATCGGATGTGTAACCTTGTGTCATATGACATGACCTGTTATATACTGGACCGGGTAGAGGATTGGAACCTTGTGTCATATGACTATGACCTGTTATTATACTGGGACGAGTATAGGCTATGTAACCCTGTTGCATATGGACATGACCTGGGTTATATACTGGGACCTGGTGTTTATAGGATGGTAACTTGTGTAGACCTATGGACATGATCTGTGATATACTGGACCTGGTATAGGATTGTAACCCTGTAGTGTAATGGACACATGACCTGTTATATACTGGACCTGGGTAATAGGATGATGTAACCTTGTGTCATATGGACTGACCTGTTTCCTATACTGGGGACCTGGGTATAGGATTGTAACTTGGAGTAGATGGGATGAATCGGTAGACTGAGACGGAGGTATTGATTGGAAACGCCTTACTGTGTCATCTAAGACATGATCTGTTACTATACTGGACGCCAGAGGGTATAGGATGAACCTTGTGTCATGATGGCAGTGATCTGTAGATACGGACCTGGGTTATAGGATTGTAACCGATGTGTCATAGATGGACATGACCTGTCTATATATATGTGGACCTGGTTATAGGATTGTCACCTTGTGTCATTGGCCATGACTGTTATATATTGGACCTGGGTATAAGGATATGTAACCTTTGTCATATAGGAAATGATCTGTTACATACTGGACCTGGGTATGGAAATTAGTAACCTTCGTGTCATGGGGAAATGATTGTTATATATGGACCTGGGTATAGGATTGTAACTTGTGTCATATGGACAAGTGACTCGGTTATATTTACTAGAACCTGGGGTATAGGATGGTTAACCTATGGGTCTATGGAGCATGACTGTTAATACTGGACCTGGGTATTAGGATTGAACCTTGGTCATATGGACATGATCTGTGTACTATAAGATGGGGCCTGGGTATGGATGTAACTGTGTCATATGGGACATGACTGTTATATATGGACCTGGGATTATAGGATTGTAAACTTGATCATTATGGACCTGGATCGTGAATATGGACGTGGGATATCGGATTGTAAACCCGTGTGTCTAGTGGAAGGACCATGGTGTATATACCGGACCGGGTAAGGATGGTAACCTACAGTGTCATATGGACAGATATGTTATGAGAACGGACCCTGGGTATAGGATGGGGCACTTGTATCCAGGACATGACCTGTTGATTACTTGACCTCGGGTTAGAAGGAATGTACAACCCTAGTGTCATAGAGGACATGGACCGGTTATATACTGGACTGGATAAGGATTGATAACCCTTGTGCTTCATATGGACATGAACCGGTTCTGATACCGGACCTGGTATAGGCTTGTCACCTTGTGTCCTGTCTGGACAGGACCTGGAGATGACTGGACATGAGGTGGTATGGTGTGATAGGATTGTAACCTTGTGTAATATGGAATGACTGTTATATCTGACACTTTGGGTATGAGGATTTGTGAACCTGATGTGTCATATTGCCATGACCTATTATTCACTGGACGCTGGTATAGGAAGTTTAACCGTTGTGCATATGGAGCATGACCTGTAGTATACTGACCTAGGCGGTATAGGATATGTACCTGTGTTCATATGGAGAGACCTGTTATAGTATGGACCTGGGATAGGATTGTAACTGTTGTATAATGGACCATGGACCCGTGTTATATACGTGGCCCTGGGTATAGGATTGTATAACCTTGTATCATATGGACATTGACCTAGTGATGTTATATGGACCTGAGGTATAGGATGTAACCTTGTGTGTCATAGGACATTTGGACCTGTTATTAGTACGGGACCTGTGCATATAGATTGGATAAACCTGTGTGTATACATAGGAACATGACCTGTTAGTATACCGACCGGGCTAGGATGTCACCTTGTGTTCATGATGGCACATGACCTGTTTATATACGGACCTGGGTATAGGATTGTTAACCGCCGTTGTTCATAATGGGACATGACCTGTATATACTGGGACTGGGTATAGGATTGTCACTTGTGTATGCTGGACATGACTGTATAAACTGGAATGGGGATTAGGATGTGGAACCGTGTGTCATATGGAGAGACTGTTTATACTGAGACTGGGATAGGAAATTGTAACCTTGTGTCATCTGGAAAGATGACGGTTATATACTGGGACTGGGTATAGGATGTGTAGACCAAGTGTAGTTTCATATGGACCAAGGACCTGTTTATATATGGACACTGGGGATAGGATTGTAACCTTCGTGTCAATAGATGAGCAAATGCCCTGTTAATCTACCGGTACCTGGGGTATAGGATGTCATCCTTGTGTCACCTCCATGCCCAGTATGGCGCCCGCCCACGGTCATATCACCTGCCGGGTGTTCTCGGATTGTCAGCCGTTAGTGTCAGGCGGCCACTGCACCTGTTACTTCTCCTGGACCTGAGGGTATAGGAATGGTACCCTTGAGTATCCCTCCTGGCTGACGCCATGCCCACTGTTCTCTCGGGACCGGGTATCGGATGTGTACCTGTAGTGTCCTAGATGGAGAGAAGCTGTATCTACTGGAACTGGGTTTATAGAGATTAGTAAGCCTGGTGCATCATATGGCACCATGCCACCTGGTCACTCACTGGACCCTGGGTATAGGATTGTCACCCGGTGCATAATGGGACATGACATGTTGATATACGGGACCTGGGTATAGGATTGTAACCGTGGTCCATGATGGACTGACCTGAGTATATCCTGGGACACGGACCTATCGGCTTGTAACCCTTGTCAAGTGATTGGCCATGAAACCGTTATATACGGCCCTGGGTTCAGGTTATAGATTGCAACCTCTGTAGTCAAATGGACAGAACTGTTAGATGACTGGACCTGGGATAGGATTATAACCACTCGGGTCCTACATGGACAGGAGACCGTTCATAGGCCCCTGAGGTATATAGGATTGTAACCTTGTGGTCATATGGAACATGACCGTATATATGGGACCTGGGTATAGGATCTTGTAAACCTGTGTGTCAGATGGAGATGACCTGTTCTATACTGGACCTGAGGTTATAGGATGGATAACCTTGTGTGCATATGGACAAGACCGGTTAATTACTGGACCCGGGCATAAGGAGTGTAACCTTGTTGTCTATGGACATGACCTGTTACGTATATTGGACCTGGGATATAGGATTGTAACCTTGTTTCATCATGGCTCTGCCCCTGTTATCTGCCACTGGCCCTGGGTCTCGCACTTGTCCCTGTGTCCTCAGTGGCCATGACCTGTATAGATACTGGACCTGACGATAGGATTTGTAACACCTTGTGTCATGATGGGACATGCCTGAGTTATTAACTGGACCTGTGTATAGGATGTAACCTTGTGTCACTCTGGAACATGACCCACTGTATTCTGACTACTGGACGCTGGGCTAGGCTGTAACCTTGGTGTTATGGACATGACCGTTATTATGGACGGGTTAGCTTGTAACCTTGTGTCATATGGAAATGAACCTTGTATTGATCTTAACTGGACCTGTGTATGGATGGAACCTTGTGTCAGATGGACATGACCCCGTTTTATATACTGGACCTGGAATAAGGAGTGTAAACCTATGTGTTCCTATGGACCTGACCGCTGTATACTACTGGACCTGGTATAGGATTCTAACGCTTGTGTGGTCGATATGGAAATGAACTGTTATATAATGGTTGGACTCTGTGGATATAGGATTAGAACCTTGTGTCATTATGGACATGACCTGTTATATGACGGAACCTGGTATAGGATTGTAACCTTGTGTACATGACTGGAACATGACATGTGAAGATATTGACCTGAGGTATAGGGAAGTAACCTTGTGTCAGATGACATGGACCTGTTATATACGGACCTGGTCGTATAGGATTTAACCGTGTGTCATATGGGACAGACCTGTTATATTAAATGGGACCTGGGAGGATAGGATTGTAACCATGTGTCATATGGAGCTGACCTGTTATATATGGACCTGGGATATAGGATGCCGTAACCTTGTGTTCATAGGGGACGGATGACACTGTATCTACTGGACGCTGGTATAGGATTGTTAACATGGGTCAATGCCCATGACCTGTACTCTACGGAGCATGGGTATAGCATAGGTCCCCTTGTGTCCCTATGGGCCCGGCCCTGTCCTCTACTGGACCGGGTATCGGCTTGGCCCCTGCCCCTGTGTCCTCTGGCACACTGCACCAGTTCTGACTCGCGCACCTGGGTCTCGGCTCTGTAACCTAATGCTGTTCCATCTGGGACAGTTGATCTGTTATTTACTGGACAGGGATGCTAGGATGTTCCCTGTGTTGTATATGGACATGCCCTCGCTTATGTCTCCCGGCCCGGGGTCTCGGATGTAACCATTTGTGTCATATGGACATGACCTGTAATCGTACTACTGGACCTGGGTTAATAGATTGTATCCTTGGCGTCACTATGGCCGATGCTATGTTATATGCTGGACCCGGGTCTAGGATTGAACCTTGGGTCCTCTGGACCCTGATCTGAGTTAAGTATGGACCATCGGGTATAGGCGTTGTAGCCTGGTGGTATTAGGACATGACCTAGTTAGAATATAGTATCCCTGTACCAACCAGAACTACAGCATATGTATTAATACCGGTAATTCTCAATATTATACAGTATCCCCGTACCAACCAGAACTACAGTATATGTATTAATAACAGTAATTCTCAATATTATATAGTATCCCCGTACCAACCAGAACTACAGTATATGTATTTTTGATATTTTGATATTTTCGGGACTTTCAATAATTATTGAATGTTCGAGGCTCGCGAATATGCGAGTAAAATGTCTATTATACCGATACGCGAGTAAATATTGAATTAATGAATATGCGAGTAAAATGTCTATATACCAATACACGAGTAAATATCGAATTAACGAATATACAAGTAAAATGTCTATATACCAATACGCGAGTAAATATCAAATTAACGAATATGCAAGTAAAATATCTATTTACCAATACGCGAGTAAATATCGAATTAACGAATATGCGAGTAAAATGTCTATATACCAATACGCGAGTAAATATCGAATTGATGAATATGCGAGTAAAATGTCTATATACCAATACGCGGGTAAATATCGAATTGATGAATATGCGAGTAAAATGTCTATTATACCAATACGTGTGTAAATATTGAATTAACGAATATGCGAGTAAAATGTCTATTATACCAATACGTGAGTAAATATCGAATT
>JAACNH010001672.1:0-15188 GCA_019447015.1 Hymenochirus boettgeri | reverse complement strand
TACCAACCAGAACTACAGTATATGTCTTAATACCAGTAATTCTCAATTTTATATAGTATCCCCGTACCAACCAGAACTACAGTATAGGTATTAATACCAGTAATTCTCAATATTTTATAGTATCCCCGTACCAACCAGAACTACAGTATATGTATTAATACCAGTAATTCTCAATATTATATAGTATCCCTGTACCAACCAGAACTACAGTATATGTATTAATACCAGTAATTCTCAATATTATATAGTATCCCTGTACCAACCAGAACTACAGCATATGTATTAATACCGGTAATTCTCAATATTATACAGTATCCCCGTACCAACCAGAACTACAGTATATGTATTAATAACAGTAATTCTCAATATTATATAGTATCCCCGTACCAACCAGAACTACAGTATATGTATTTTTGATATTTTGATATTTTCGGGACTTTCAATAATTATTGAATGTTCGAGGCTCGCGAATATGCGAGTAAAATGTCTATTATACCGATACGCGAGTAAATATTGAATTAATGAATATGCGAGTAAAATGTCTATATACCAATACACGAGTAAATATCGAATTAACGAATATACAAGTCAAATGTCTATATACCAATACGCGAGTAAATATCGAATTAACGAATATGCGAGTAAAATATCTATTTACCAATACGCGAGTAAATATCGAATTAACGAATATGCGAGTAAAATGTCTATATACCAATACGCAAGTAAATATCGAATTGATGAATATGCGAGTAAAATGTCTATATACCAATACGCGGGTAAATATCGAATTGATGAATATGCGAGTAAAATGTCTATTATACCAATACGTGTGTAAATATTGAATTAACGAATATGCGAGTAAAATGTCTATTATACCAATACGCTTGTAAATACCGAATTAATGAATATGCGAGTAAAATGTCTATTATACCAATACGCGAGTAAATATCGAATTAATGAATATGTGAGTAAAATATCTATTATACCAATATGCGAGTAAATATCGAATTATCGAATATGTGAGTAAAATGTCTATTATACCAATACGCGAGTAAATATCGAATTAACGAATATGCGAGTAAAATGTCTATTATACCAATATGCGAGTAAATATCGAATTATTGAATATGTGAGTAAAATGTCTATTATACCAATACGCGAGTAAATATCGAATTAACGAATATGCGAGTAAAATGTCTATTATACCAATATGTGAGTAAATATCGAATTAACGAATATGCGAGTAAATTGTCTATATACTAATACACGAGTAAATATCGAATTATCGAATATGCGAGTAAAATGTCTATATACCAATACACGAGTAAATATCGAATTATCGAATATGCAAGTAAAATGTCTATTATACCAATACACGTGTAAATATCGAATTATCGAATATGCGAGTAAAATGTCTATATACCAATACGGGGGTAAATATCGAATTAACAAATATGCGAGTAAAATGTCTATTATACCAGACCTAATTGAATACAACAGATTATACCAATACGTGAGTAAATATCGAATTAACGAATATGAGAGTAAAATGTCTATTATACCAATACGCGAGTAAATATCGAATTAATGAATATGCGAGTAAAATGTCTATTATACCAATACGCGAGTAAATATCGAATTATCGAATCCACGAGTAAAATGTCTATTATACCAATACGCGAGTAAATATCGAATTAATGAATATGCGAGTAAAATGTCTATTATACCAATACACAGGTAAATATCGAATTAACGAATATGCGAGTAAAATGTCTATTATACCAATACGCGAGTAAATATCGTATTAACGTATATGCCAGTGATATATACGAAGGTGCATTCCATGATGCAGTCGATGGAGAGTTCAATAGCCCTTGAATTGTTTGGTATAACTCGAAATGTTCAGTAACCCTCAAATCTGCGAATCGTTTATGGGATAATTATCGAATGTTCGAACGCGAGAGCTGGAAAGTAGCGCGAGTGAGAGTAAAATTGAGTTTTCGAAAGTCCTGGATATTCGAACATGTTCCCCAGACCATTTCCCAGGTCCCACAGCCATTTACATTAAGTTACCATTTATTTTTTAATTGTATTTCATTCAAACTTTTCGAACTATTTGACTCCCATTGACTTTAATGGGTCCGTTTTCGAACTTTCCATATAGTTTGAAAGTTTGAAAATGTCCATCTCTATTTCTAAATAAAAAAAATACATGTTTGGCTGTATTCTGATTGTTTTAAGGTGTGTGTTTTTGCACTTGGCCAGCTCAGTATCCCCCCTCTTACACTTACTAACTCCCCCTTTTATCTGACCTGACTTTTTGTATGGGCAAGCATGCTCAGTAATCACTATGAGGCAACACTAGGAGAGGGATTTCCCCACGTTGCAATTGATACATACTAACTGTTACTATTCCAGTTCTGCAAACAGCAGTAGAGTGTAAGACACTTGATTGACAGATGCATTTTAAGATATTTCAGATTGATAGATAAAGAAATAGGGGAGAGATAGTTTCCAGTAATTGGCAATTTAACAAAGCAGTTTTCCCCCGGTTTAAATACCCTTTAAATGTCATTCTTGTGAAATTCTGTTACATGTTTAGAATACATCAGTAAATACAATTTTTTAATATGTTTATATTAAATGGACCCAACATTAATTACTTGGGTTTGGTTTCTTGTTAATTACTAAACATTTGTCTTATGAGCTGACAGTCTATGGCTTTAACCTTCTTTAACCATCTTCTGTGTTGGGGGACTTATTATGGATTGTACTTACGCTAATACGGGTATTAACCCAATGATTGAAGTAATAATAATCCAAAATTGTATTCGGGTTGTATCCATTACGGAGAATGGAGAATTTTGATTGGATATTGTTGGTTAGGCCCCTTTATTTTACCCGGTCCAATAAGAACACGTTATCTCCTGCACAGAAACAGAGATGTTTTTCATCATTCCAATGTATAGAAATGGTAATTTCCCGTGTTATCTAATTGTAATAGGAAGCAGTAGCTATGAGTGAGCATTAGATGGTATTTCCCTACAGAAATGACTGTATAGAAGCATCAGGCTCCCATTTTATGTTTGTATATGAATACATGTATTAAGATGCATCTGGAGCTTTTATGTAACCATTTGTAGCACCATCTCTTTCATCCTTCAGGTCTCATTATCCTTCTCTATCCTGGGCACATCTTCACTGCCAATAAATCAATCTTCCACCTTCCACCGAGTACTCGCTTTGTGCTAAACATCAAACACTGGCACCGCACAGCATTATGGCTCCTGTTATTAGGAGGGACTCCAAATGGGAACATTGTCCGACTCTGGGAAACTAAGCACAGTGTGAAATTAGCCTTATAAACACCCATAGACAGAAAGACATAGAGAAGTGAGATAGATATATAGATAGATAGATAGATAGATAGATAGATAGATAGATAGATAGATAGATAGATAGATAGATAGATTACGCTCGCTCGCTCGCTCGCTCGCTCGCTCGCCGCTCGCTCGCTCGCTCGCCTCGCTCGCTCGCTCCTCTCGCTGCTCCTCGCTCTGGCGCTCCTCGCTGCTCTCATCGCTCCGCTCGCATCGCGTCGCTCGCTCGCTCGCTCGCTCTCTCGCTCACCTCGCTCTGCTGCGTCGCCCTGCCCTCGCTCGCTCCTGCTCGCTCGCTCGCTCGAATCCTTCGCTCGCTCCTCTCTCGCTCTCTCGCTCTCTGCTTCGCTCGCCCTTGCTACGCTCGCTCCGCTCGCTCGTCTCGCTCGCGCGCTCGCTCGTTCGCTCGCTACTGCTCGCGCGCTCGCTCCCGCTCGCTCGCGCGCGCTCGCGCGCGCGCTGCTCGCTCCCGCGCGCTCGCTCGCTCGCTCGCTCGCTCGCTCGCTCGCTCTCTCGCTCGCTCGCTGCTCGCTCGCTCACTCGCTCCGCGCCGCGCGCGGCGCGGCCGCGCAGCTCTGCTCGCTCGCTGCTCGCTCCTCTCTCCTCGCTGCTCCGCTTCTCCTTCCTCCCATCCTCGCTCGCTCGGGCTCGGCTCTCTCGCGCGCTCCTCGCTCGCTTCGCTCGCTCGCTCGCTCCTCCTCGCTCCTCGCTCTCTGCTCGCTCGCTCCTCTCCGCTCGTCGCTCTCTCGCATCGCCTCGCCCTCGCCTCGCTCCTCGCTGCTCGCTCGCTGACTCGCTCGCTCGCTCGCTGTCGCTCTCTCTCTCACTTGCTGCTCTCTCCTGCCTCTCGCTCCTCTCGCTCGCTCGCCTAGGTCCGCTCTCCTCGCTCGCTTGCGCCTCGCTGCGCTCGCTCGCTCGCTCCTCGCTCCTCGCTCGCTCCGTCTCGCTCCGCTGCTCGCTCCCTCCTCTCTCTCGCTGCTCCTCGCTCTCTCGCTTCGCTCTCTCGCTCTCTCTCTCGCTCGCTCGCTTCGCATCGCTCGCCGATCGCTGCTCCGCTCGCTCCGCTCGCGCGCTCGCTCGCTGCCGCTGCTAGCGTCGCTCATCTGTCGCTCCTCCTCCTCGCATGCCTCGCTCGCTCGCTCGCCCTCGCTCGCTTCCGGTCGCTCGCTCGCTCGCTCGCTCGCCTCGCTCTCTCGACTCGCTCGCTTCGCTCCTCGCTCTTCTCGCTCGCTCGCTCGCTCGCTCCTCGCTCGCTTCGCTCTCTCTCGCTCGCTCCTCTCTCGCTCGCTCGCTGCAGGGTGTGGGGGGGGCTCTCCGCCTCTCTGCTGCTCGCTCGCGCGCTGCTCGCTCGCTCGCTCGCTCCTGGTCGCTCTCTCGCTCGCTTGCTGCCTCGCTCGCTGCCCCTTCCCTCGCTCGCTGCTCGCTGCTCGCTCGCTCAGCTGCTCGCTCGCTGCTCGCTCCCTCCGCTCGCCTCGCTCGCTCGCTCCGCTGCTCGCCTCGCTCGCTCGCTCTGCCTCGCTCGCTCCCTCGCTCGCTGCCCGCTCGCTCTCGCTCGCTCGCTCTCGCTCGCTCCTCCTTCCTCGAACTCGCTGCTCGATCGCTCTCTCCTCGCTACGCTGCTCGCTCGCTCGCTCGCTCGCCTCGCTCGCTCGCCTCGACCTCGCTCCCCCCTTTTCCTCTTTTTCTTCCCGATGTCCCCGCCCCCCCGTTTTCGTCTTCTCTTTGACCACGGTCCAACCCGGAAACCCCTCACACCCTTGCTGTCTGTTACCCTACCCTATTTGCTGCACAAGCCCCCGCGTGCTTTGAGCTTACACTATGTTTGCTTTACTGACGAACTCTACACTAAAGCAGCTGGTAGTCCAAGAATTGCATGAAACAAGTTGGAAGGCAGAGGCCACACATAGGCAAATAGAGAATAGAAAATAGTAGAGAAATAGATAGATAGATAGATAGATAGATAGATAGTAGATAATAGATAATGATAGATAGATGATGGTAGACGGTAAATAGATATAGATAGATAGATTGATAGATAGATAGACAGATAGATAAGATAAATGATAGATGAAGATGATGTGATAGATAGTGATAGTAGATAGATAGTAGCAGATGATAGACGTAGATAGATAGATAGATAGTAGAAGTATAGATGATAGATTGATAGATATGTGATACGATAGCCTGACTCATAATAGTAGATAGATAGAATAGATAGAATGATAGAGTGGACAGAGAGAGATTGCTGATAGGATCGATAGAAGTAGATCTCTAGATACGATACTAGATGACTCCTAGATAGATGACTAGATCTGTGATAGCCTGGCTGGCGATAATCGATATTGACATCGATATATAGGATAGATAGCTCGCTCGCTCGCTCGCTCGATCGCATCGCTCGCCGCTCGCTCGATGCTCGCTCTGTGTCTCGCTCGCCTGCTCGCTCTTGCTCGCTCGCTCGCTCGCTCGCTCGCTCGCTCTCTCCTCGCTCTGTCGCTAGCGACGCTCTCTCGCTGCTCGGCTCTCTCGCTCGCTCGCTCGCTCCTAGCTCCCTTCTGCTTCTGTGCCTCGCTCTCTCGCTCTCTCGCTCGCTCGATCGCTCGCTCGCTGCGCTCTCTCGCTCGCTCGCTGCTCTGCTGCTCCCTCGCTCGCTTCGCCTCTCGCTGCTCGTCGCTGCTCGCGTTCGCTCGCTGCTCTCTCCCTGATAGCTAGCTTCGATCGCTCGCTGCTCGCTCTGTAGCTAGCGCGCCTCGCTCTCTTCGCTGCTCGCTGCTCTCTCGCTCGCTGCTGCTCTTGCTCGCTCGCTCGCTCCTCTCTCGCTCGCTCGCGTACCTCGCTTGCTCGCTCGCTCTCTCGCTCGCCTGCTCGCTCTGTGCTCGCTCGCTCGCTCGCTGCTCGCTCCTGCCCTCAGCTGCTCCTCGCCTCGCTCGCTGCTTCGCTCGCTCCTTCGCTCGCTGACCGCGCTGTGCTCGCTCGCCCAAGCGTGCGCTCGCTGCTCGCTCCTCTGTTTTTTGGGGCGCGGGGGCCCCCCTCGCTCGCTCGCTCCTCGCTCGCTGCGCGCTCGGTGCCTCCTCTCTCGCTCGACCTTCTCCTCGCTAGCTCGCTCGCTCGCTCGCGCTCTAGCTCGCTTGGTCGCTCTGTGCTCGCTCTCCCGCGTTAGATCTCGCTGTCGCCTCGCCTCTGTGCTCGCTCGCTCGCTGCTCGCTCGCTGCTCGCTCTGTGCTCGCTCTCTCGCTCGCTCCTCGTCGCTCGTCGTTCTCTCGCGCGCTCGCTCGTCGCGCTGTGCCTCCCGCTCGCTGACGCTCTCTGCTCGCTCGCTCGCCTCGCGTTTCGCTCGCTGCTCGCTCCCTGCTCGCTCAGCTCTCCTCGCTCGCGGCTCCCTATGTTGTCGCTTCGCTCGCTGCTCGCTGCTCGCTTCGCTCACTCGCTCGCTGCTCTCTCCTGTGCTCCTCGCTCCTCGCTCGCTCGCTCGCTCGCTTCGCGTTCGTATCGCTCTCGCGCGCGCTCTCGCCCCCGCTACTCGCCTCTGTGCTCTCTCGCTCGCTCGCTGCTCGCTCCTGCTCGCTCCTGCCTCCTCGCTGCTCGCTCAGCTCTCTCTCTCGCTCTCTCGCCTGCTCGCTCTGTGCTCCCTCGCCCGCGTTTCGCTCGCTTGCTCGCTCGCTCTGTCTCCTCGCTAGCTCGCTCGCTCGCTCGCTGCCTCGCTCTGTGCGCGCTCTCTCGCTCCTAGCTCTACCTCCTCGACTCGCTCCTCGCTCGCTCGCTCGCCGCGCTCTCTCCGCTAGCTTGCTCGTCTCTGTTCTCTCTCGCCCGCGTTCCTCCGCTTGCTCGCTCGCTCTGTGCTACGCTCGCTCTCTCGCTCGCTCGCTGCTCGCTCCTGTGCCTCGCTTCTCTCGCTCGCTCGCTCGCTCGCTCCTCGCATCGCTCAGCTCGCTCGCTAGCTCGCTCGCTCGCTCTGTGCCTCCTCGCTCGCTCCAGCTCGCCGCTGCTCGCATCTCCCTCGCGTTCGCTCGCTCCTCGCTCCCCGCTCGCTCGCTCTCTCGCTCGCTGCTCTCTTGTGCTGGCTCGCTCGCCTCGCCTAGCTGCTTCGCTCGCTCTATGCGCGCTAGCTCGCTCTGTAGCTCGCTCGCTCGCCTCGCTCGCTGCTCGCTCGCGTTTCGCTCGCTGCTGCTCGCTCTCGTCCTAGCTCTCGCTCTGTGCTCGCCTCGTCGCTCGCTGCTCGCTCGCTGCGGCTCTCGAGCTCGCTCGCTCCCCTCGCTCCTGCTCGCTCGCTCTACTCGCCTCGCTGCTCGCTCTTGCTCGCTCGCTCGCTCGCTGCTCCTCGCCTTAGCTCGCTCGCTGCTCGCCTCTCTCGCTCGCTCGTCTGCTCGCGCGCTCGCTCGCTCGCTCTCGCTCTGTGCTCGCTCGCTCCGCATCGCTGCTCGCTCCTGCTCGCTCGCTGCCGCTCGCTGCTCGCTCCGCTCTCGCTCGCTGCTCTCTCTCTCTCTCCTCGCTGCTCTCGCTCTAGTGATACTCGACAGAGTTTAGATAGTGCTAGCCATCGCTATGTTGCTAATGATTCGGTGAAGATGATATAGTTGCTAATCATTATCCCGCCTGAGAACCATTGCGTAGCCCCTAGGTGTAGGGTCAGACCTTAGAAACCATATTGATTTGCAATAAACATCTTGGACCTGGGTAGGATGAACCTTGTGTCATATGGACATGATCTGTTATATCTGACCTGGGTTATCCGGATTGTAACTGTCCTTGTGTTGCATATGGACATGACCTGTTATAACGGGACCTGGGTATAGGATTGTACCTTGTGTCATATGGACATGATCTGTTTTAATACTGACGGACCTGGTTTAGGATTTGTAACCTTTGTGTCATATGGACATGACCTGTTATATACTGGACCTGGGTATGGATTGTAACCTTGTGTCAATGGACATAGCCTGTTATACTGGACCTGGTCGTATAGGATTGTAACCTTGTGTCATATGGACATGACCTGTTATAATACTGGACCTGGGTATAGGATTGTCAACCTGTGTCATATGGACATGACCTGTTATATACTGGAGGACCTGGGTAAGGTTGTACCTTGTGTCATAGGGACATGACCTGTTTATATACTGGACCTGGGTAATAGGATTTGTAACCTGTGTGGTCTCTATGGACATACCTGTTTTACTGGACCTGGGTAAAGATTGTAACCTTGTTTCATATGGACTGACTGCTGTTATATACTGGACCTGGGTATCGGATTGTAAACCTTGTGTCCATATGGACCATGACTGTTTATAGACTGGACCTGGGTATAGGATTGTACCTTGTGTCATATGGACATATCTGTTTAATACGGGAACCTGGGTATAGGATGTAACCTTGTGTCTATGGCAGAGACCTGTTATATACTGGACCTGTGGTATAGGATTGTACACTGTGTCATATGGACATGACCTGTTTATATACTGGACCTGGGTATAGGATTGTAACCTTGTGTCATATGACATGACCTGTTATATACTGACCTGGGTATAGGTTGTACCTTGTCCATATGGACATGACCTTTTATATACTGGACCTGGGTATAGGATTGTAACCTTGTGTCATATGGACATGACCTGTTTATACTGACCTGGGGTGTATAGGATTGTAACCTTGTGTCATATGGACATGATCTGTTATATACTGGACCTGGGTATAGGATTGTAACCTTGTGTCATATGGACTGACCTTTATATACTGACCTGTGTATAGGTTGTACCTTGGTACATTGGACATACTGTTATGACTGGCCTGGGTATGGATTGTACCTGTGTGTCATATGGACATACCTGTTATATACTGGACCTGGGTATATGGATTTAACCTTGGTGTCATATGGACATGACTGTTATATACTGGACCTGGGTATAGGATTGTAACCTTGTGTCATATGGACATGACCCTTTATATACTGGACCTGGTTAGGATTGTACCTTGTTCATATGGACATGATGTTATATACTGGACCTGGTATAGGATTGTAACCTTGTGTCATATGGACATGGACCTGTTATATACTGGACCTGGGTATAGGATTGTAACCTTGTGTCATATGGACATGACCTTGTTATATTACTGGACCCTGGGTATAGGATTGGTAACCTTGTGTCATATGGACATACCTGTTATATACTGGACTGGGTATAGGATGTAACCTGTGTTCATATTGGACATGATCCTGTTATATACTGGACCTGGTATAGGATTGTAACCTTGTGTCATTGGACATGATCTGTTATATACTGGACCTGGTATAGGATTGTAACCTTGTGTCATATGGACATGACCTGTTATATACTGGACCTGGGTATAGGATTGTAACCTTGTTCATATGGACATGACTGTTATATACGGACCTGGGTATAGGATTGTAACCTTGTGTCATATGGACATGACCTGTTATACTGGACCGGGTATAGGATTGTAACCTTGTGTCATATGGACCATGACCTGTTATATACTGGGACCGGGTATAGGATTGTAACCTTGTGTCATATGGACATGACTGTTTATATACTGGACCTGGGTATAGGATTGTAACCTTGTGTCATATGGACATGATCGTTAATATATGGACCTGGGTATAGGGATTGTACCTTGTGTCATATGGACATGATCTGTTATACTGGACCTGGGTATAGGATTGTAACCTTGTGTCATATGGACCAAGACCTGTTATATACTGGCCTGGGTATAGGATTTAACCTTGTTGCATGGACATGAGCTTTTATACGGGACCTGGGTAAGGATTGTAACATTTGTGTCATATGGACATGACTGTTATATACTGGCCTGGGTATAGGATTGTAACCTTGTGTTCATATGGACGACTGTTATATACTGGACCTGGGTATAGGATATGTAACCTTGTGTCATATGGGACCTGACTGTTATATACGGACCTGGGTATAGGATTGTAACCTTGTGTCATATGGAACATGATCTGTTATATACTGGACCTGGGTATAGGATTGTAACCTTGTGTCATATGGAACATGAACCTGTTATATCCTGGACCTGGGTATAGGATTGTAACCTTGTGTCATATGGAACATACTGTTAATACTGGACCTGGGTATAGGATTGTAACCTTGTGTCATATGGACATGACTGTTATATACTGGACCTGGGTATAGGATTGTAAACCTTGTGGTCATATTGGACATGATCTGTTAATACTGGACCTGGATATGGATTGTAACCTTGTATCATATGGACATGATCTGTTATATACTGGACCTGGGTATAGGATTGTAACCTTGTTCATATGGACATGACCTGTTATATACTGGACCTGGGTATAGATTGAACCTTGTGTCATATGGACAGACCTGTTATATCCTGGACCGGGGTAGGATTGTAACCTTGTGTCATAGTGACATGACCTGTTATATACTGACCTGGGTATAGATTGTAACCTTGTTGGTCCAGTGGACATGACCTGTTATATACTGGACCTGGGTATAGGATTGTAACCTTGTGTCTATGGACAGACCTGTATATCTGGACCTGGGTATAGGATTGTAACCTTTGTCATATGGACATGACCTGTAATACTGGACCTGGGTATAGGAATTGTAACCTTGTTCATATGGATACCTGTTATATACTGACCTGGTATAGGATGTAACCTTGTGTCCATATGGACATGACTGTTATATACTGGACCTGGGTAGGATTGTAACCTTGTGTCATATGGACATGACCTGTATATACTGGACCTGGTATAGATTGTAACCTTTTTCATATGGACATGACCTGTTATATCCTGGACCTGGGTATAGGATGGTAACCTTGTGTCATATGGACATGACCTGTTAATATGGACCTGGGTATAGGATTGTAACCTGTTCATATGGACATGACCTGTTATATACTGGACCTGGGTATAGTGATTGTAACCTTGTGTCATATGGACATGTACCTGTTATATACTGGACCTGGTATAGGATTGTACCTTGTATCATATGGACATGACTGTTATATACTGACCTGGGTATAGGATTGTAACACTTGTGTCATATGGACATGTACTGTTATAATAACTGGGACCTGGGTATAGGATTGTAACCTTGTGTCATATGGACATGACCTGTTATATAATTGGACCTGGTATAGGATTGTAACCTTGTGTCATATGGACATGACCTTTATTACTGGACCTGGGTAGGATTGTAACCTTGTTATCATATGGACATGACCTGTTATATCTGGACCTTGGTATAGGATGGTCAACCTTGGTGTCATTATGGGACCATGACCTGTTATATACTGGACTGGGTTATAGAGTGTATACCTTGTGTCATATGGACATGGACCTGTTATATACTGGACCTGGGTATAGGATTGTAACCTTGTGTCATATGGACTGACCTGTTATAACTGGACCTGTGGTATAGGATTGTAACCTTGTGTCATATGGACATGACCTGTTATATACTGGACCTGGGTATAGGATTGTAACCTTGTGTCTATGGACATGACCTTTTATACTGGACCTGGGTATAGGATTGTACCTTGTCATATGGACTGACCTGTTATAATCTGGACTGGGTATAGGATTGTAACCTTGTGTTCATAGGACATGACCTGTTATATACTGGACCTGGTAAGGATTGTAACCTTGTGTCTATGGACATGACTGTTATTACTGGACCTGGGTATAGGATTTAACCTGTTTCAATGGACATGATCTGTTATATACTGGACCTGGGTATAGGATTGTACCTTGTGTCATATGGACATGACCTGTTTTATCCGGACCTGGGTATAGGATTGTAACCTTGTGTCATATGGACATGACCTGGTATATCTGGACCTGGGTATAGGATTGTAACCTTGTGTCCATATGGACATGACTGTTATTACTGGACCTGGGATAGGATTGTAACCTTGTGTCATGGACATGACCTGTATATACTGGCCTGGGTATAGGATTGTAACCTTGTGTCATATGGACATGACCTGTTATATACTGGACCTGTATAGGATTGTAAACCTTGTGTCATATGGACATGATCTGTATAACTGGACCTGGGTATAGGATGTAACCTTGTGTCATATGGACATGACTGTTATATACTGGACCTGGGTATGGATTGTAACCTTGTGTGTCATATGGACATGACCTGTTATATACTGGACCTGGGTATAGGATTGTAACCTTGTGTCATATGGACATACCCTGTTATATACTGGACCTGGGTATAGGATTGTAACCTTGTGTCATATGGACATGACCTGTTATATACTGGACCTGGGTATAGGATTGTAACCTTGTGTCATATGGACATGATCTGTATATACTGGACCTGGTATAGGATTGTAACCTTGTGTCATATGGACATGACTCTGTTATATACTGGACCTGGGTATAGGATTGTAACCTTGTTTCATGGGACATGACTGTTATATACGGACCTGGGTATAGGATTGTAACCTTGTTGATATGGACTGACCTGTATATACTGACCTGGGTATAGGATTGTAACCTTGTGTCATATGGACATGACCTGTTATATACTGGACCTGGGTATAGGATTGTAACCTTGTTCATATGGACATGACCTGTATATACTGACCTGGGTATAGGATTGTAACCTTGTTCATATGGACATGACCTGTTATATACTGGACCTGGGTATAGGATTGTAACCTTGTGTCATATGGACATGACCTGTTATATACTGGACCTGGGTATAGGATTGTAACCTTGTGTCATAATGGACATGATCTGTTATATACTGGACCTGGGTATAGGATTGTAACCTTGTGTCATATGGACATGACCTGTTATATACATGGACCTGTGGTATAGGATTGTAGAGCCTTGTGCATATGGACATGATCCTGTGTATACTACTGGACCTGGGTATAGGATTGTAACCTGTGTCATATGGACATGACCTGTTATATACTGGACCTGGTATAGATTGTAACCTTGTGTTCATGGACAGGACTGTTATATACTGGACCTGGGTATAGGATTGTAACCTGTGTCATATGGACATGACCTGTTATATACTGGACCTGATAGAGATTGTAACCTTGTGTCAAAATGGACAGACCTGTTATACTGGACCTGGGTATAGGATTGTACCTTGTGTCATATGGACATGATCTGTTATATATACTGGGACACTGGGTATAGGATTGTAACCTTGTGTCATATGGACATGACCTGTTATATACTGGACCTGGGTATAGGATTGTAACCTTGTGTCATATGGACATGACCTGTTATATACTGGACCTGGGTATAGGATTGTAACCTTGTTTCATATGGACATGACCTGTTATATACCGGACCTGGGTATAGGATTGTAACCTTGTGTCATATGGACATGATCTGTTATACTGGACCTGGTATAGGATTGTACCCTTGTGTCATATGGACATGACCTGTTATATACTGGACCTGGGTATAGGATTGTAACCTTGTGTCATATGGACATGACCTGTTATATACTGGACCTGGGTATAGGATTGTAACCTTGTGTCATATGGACATGACCTTTTATACTGGACTTGGGTTATAGGATTGTAACCTTGTGTCATATGGACATGACCTGTTATATTGGACCTGGGTATAGGATTGTAACCTTGTGTCATATGGACATGACTTTATATACTGGACCTGGTATAGGATTGTAACCTTGTGTCATATGGACATGACCTGTTTATACTGGACCGGGTATAGGATTGTAACCTTGTGTCATATGGACATGACCTGTTATATACTGGACCTGGGTATAGGATTGTAACCTTGTGTCATATGGACATGACCTGTTATATACTTGACCTGGGTATAGGATTGTAACCTTGTGTCATATGGACATGACCTGTTAATATCGGACCTGGGTATAGGATTGTAACCTTGTGTCTATGGACATG
This sequence comes from Hymenochirus boettgeri, assembly GCA_019447015.1. Taxonomy (NCBI): domain Eukaryota; kingdom Metazoa; phylum Chordata; class Amphibia; order Anura; family Pipidae; genus Hymenochirus; species Hymenochirus boettgeri. The sequence continues at coordinate 882 of JAACNH010001672.1, read as the reverse complement.
ACGTTTATTCTGGACCTGGGTATAGGATTGTAACCTTGTGTTAGGACATACTGTTATATACTGGACGGGTATAGGATTGTAACCTTGTGTCATATGACATGACCTGTTATATACTGGACCTGGGTATAGGATTGTAACCTTGTGTTATGGACATGACCTGTTATATACTGGACCTGGGTATAGGATTGTAACCTTGTGTCATATGGACATGATCTGTTAATACTGGACCTGGGTATAGGATTGTAACCTTGTGTCATATGGACATGACCTGTTATATACTGGACCTGGGTATAGGATTGTAACCTTGTGTCATATGGACATGACCTGTTATATATGGACCTGGTATAGGATTGTACCTTGTGTCATATGGACATGATCTGTTATATACTGGACCGGGTATAGGATTGTCACCTTGTTTATGGACATGACCTGTTATACTGGACCTGGGTATAGGATTGTAACCTTGTGTCATATGGACATGACCTGTTATATACTGGACCTGGGTATAGGATTGTAACCTTGGTTCATATGGACATGACCTGTTATATACTGGACCTGGGTATAGGATTGTAACCTTGTGTCATATGGACATGACTGTTAATTGGATCTGGGTATAGGATTGTAACCTTGTGTCATATGGAATGACCTGTTATATACTGGACCTTGGGTATAGGATTGTAAACCTGGTGTCATTTGAACATGACCCTGTTATATACTGGACCTGGGTATAGGATTGTAACCTTGTGTCATATGGACATGACCTGTTATATACTGGACCTGGGTATAGGATTGTAACTGGGTATAGGATTGTAACCTTGTGTCATATGGACATGACCTGTTATATACTGGACCTGGGTATAGGATTGTAACCTTGTGTCATAT
>JAACNH010001671.1:0-62373 GCA_019447015.1 Hymenochirus boettgeri | reverse complement strand
ATAATCAGAATGCAGAGACAGCCAATCATGGCTATAATCAGAATGCAGAGAAGCAATCATGTCTATAATCAGAATGCAGAGACAACCAATCATGTCTATAATCAGAATGCAGAGACAGCCAATCATGGCTATAATCAGAATGTAGAGACAACCAATCATGGTTATAATCAGAATGCTTTATATATACATGTTTTCTTCTTGCACACCTTCTCTATAATTCTTCAGTGGTGTTGCCTCCCCAACCTGCTTTAGCACTAGCCAGATGCTGATTGGCCCATTTAAATTGATTGTTTCTCCTCTGCCCAATCTGAGCCTTGGAAGAGCGGAGGAGATAAAAAGAGGTGCCTGCGCGTGTCCGCGCGGCACTAGAACAGGTCCTGGCAGGTGCGCAAGCAGAAGAGGAAACACTCTCGCACACCAGACCCGGACGCAATTCCATGACGTGGAGTTTCCCGAGATCAGAGGAGAGACCTGCCGCGGGAGCGCGAAGTGGGTAAGCGTTGCAACCTGACTGTCCAATTGTCAGATAAGTCAAAGAGTTAACCAAATCTCTGCCTGAATATTTGGAAAAGACTGAGTTTTCTTATATTTGTTTAACGCAGTATGGGGTCTCACTGCTACAGCAGCCAAGCCAGACCTTTCAGCAGGAGAACCCCAGGTGGTCTTGTAGTTTAGAACAGAGCTAAAACCAAACGGCAGTTCAAAGGCCATTCATATTTCCTAATAATTCAGGGTATAGAATGATTTCATATGTTCATAAATATTCTCAGTTTATACTAGAATCAAATCTGCATTTATAGACACCTTGTAGAATATGATATCCAGAGCCAAACTCAAGATATTATCCTTCTTAGACCTACTTACCCCAATATATGTCATGTTTGGTATCTTTCTATTGTGTACAATTAGATAGTGACAAAGGCATGTACAGTACTCCCAATATATCATAAAGGGAAAATAGAAATGAAAAGTTTCCTCCAAAAAATAGACGCAGGGAAAGGTGATTTACCGTGTTAGCCAGTCAAAATGTTTACAGGTTAACCCTTTTGAAATAAAAAATAACATGAGTGGTATAAAAGTGATACCTATATTGGCTAACTAAGATAATCATAGTCAGCTTTCAGAACAATCTAGTTCCTTTTTCAAGCTGAATACAATGAAGCTGTGGTGCTCTCTGATAATGTTCTGAAAGCTTGCTATGATTATCTTAGTTAGCCAATAAAGGTATCACCTTTATACCACTTCAAAAAATAGGAAACACCTTTCAGGGCTATAAAAAAATGTAAAGGTTAATTGTGCTATTCTGAGTATATCCCAAAACGAACCTGTGTCTTAGATATGAATAGAGTAATAGGTGTGGATAAACTATTTCTTACAGGTTTGTTATAATTTAGGGTGTGTGGATAACCTCATAGATATATTTAGCAAGTAATTCCGCTGTTCTCGGAATGTGGTGGCAGCTATCGTATAGATATTGAGAAATATCAAGTGTATGCTATACAGATTTGTTCACTAACTCCACCTGGTCCGTTCTGTTTTATTGACTTGTCAGCACTCAGCTACTTGGAGTACGTTTTCCAATAACTGAAAGGTGGATAAGTGTACCGGACTAGAGGGTTCTTGACAGATATCAGAAACACATGTAGCAATTACTAATTACAGTGTAAAAGTAACCAGTCTGTAATAAATGCAGCCCTGCTTATAACAACAGTTATGTCCTCCAGTTACCAGATAATCTTGTATCTCTCTGTGTAAATATATATAGGTAACTAACAAAAAAGCAGGTATGAGGTGTAACTGCAGTAGACTGAGGCCGGACGCCTGACAGGCACCCATCCCCTCCTTAGAAGACCTGAGATTGTTATTTATACTGTTTCTGATCCCTCTGGTTTGTGAGTATTTATGTGATATCTGTGCCATGCTATGTCACCTCTATTGTGATAATTACAATGCCTTATTAATATTGTTCTGTTAATAAATAAGATACTGTATAACTTCAAGAACCACTGGCGCCCATTTATTGTATTCTATCTAGAGTGGTAGTTCAGCAACACCCTGCCTCCAACATATGTGAGGGCCACTCCTGATAAATAAGAGTCTTGTGCAAAGAATTTTAATAAGTCTGACAGTCTCTGGAGGAAATTAATTAGATCATTTTACTATCGCCATTTTGTGCCCAATGTACCTTTGGCACTGCAAGCTTAAATAATCAAATATTTTAAGTATCATGTCTCTGATTCAAGTTGATGTATATGCATGGGCTGTAGCAGATTTTATTAACCCCGACATGCCTTTACCATTGATTGTGTACCTGGGGATCATTCTACAGAATTAATTAAGGAAATGCTAGCCTACCACCCAAATTTGATGGGCTCCCATTTGCTAGCTAAAAAAGATTCAGCAGTAACTGGATATTTCACCTTACTGTATAGCAATCCAGAGGGGCTGTATGATGATGCGGGGTCCTATACCATTAGTTCTGTGGGAACCCCATTGTCTATCCCCAATCAATTGGAAGAAAAGAAGTTTCACCTTCAGGTTAGGAAAGGCTTCTTTACTGTGAGAACAGTGAAACTGTGGAACTGTCTTCCAGCAGATGTGGTAATGACAAGTTCATTAAATAGCTTTAAAAAAGGCCTGGATAAGTTTCTAAAACTAAATAATATTGAGAATTACTGATATTAATACTTATACTGTAGTTCTGGTTGGTACAGGGATACTATATAATATTGAGAATTACTGGTATTAATACATATACTGTAGTTCTGGTTGGTACAGGGATACTATATAAAATTACTATGTAATTATGTTACTATGTTACTATGTTACCTATACCTCCAAGAGGGGGATCTGGCATTAAGACTGAAATTCAAACATTAACCCTGGAGACAGATGATGTGCAGCCTCTAGGATCACCTGCTAGTTTGACCTCCCAGGTGGATTATCCTCCCCAGACACGAATAGTGAGGGGAACTAAATACCCAAAGCTAAAAGCATTTTCAGGAGAAAAGGATTTGTTTAACCGAAAACCTGCTTCCTCCTGTTAGCCGAGTGGTAAAAATGTTTTGCAAGGTCCATCCTGATGCCTCTGCTAAAGACTGTTTAAAGGAATTAGAAGATGTGTATGGCACCTGTGACAATCCTCATACTTGGCTCCACATGACTCAAAGTTTAAAACAAAGGGAGGAAGACGATGTTTCTGCTTTTATCTGAAGGTTGAAGATGTTCTGTGGAAGCTGGTGTCTAAAAATATCATATCTACTGGAGAAGTTATTGAAAATACGGTGAAACCAGGTCATGTATGGGATGCTGGGGGGTCATCCCGTAGCCATTGAACTTTGCATTGTGTATCGTCATGGGCCTCCACCAACACTTAGTGAGCTCATAAACAAGGTAAAGGAGCAAGAAGCAGAGCTCTGATATGTTACATTCCCTAATAAAACAGAACTGCTCTTGCCAAAATGCCTCAAAACCAGACCAAAGGGAAGTGAGAGATGCGACGAGGAAGAAACCTGATGTCCCTGTGAGGTATCCTAAGTATCAGCCCCCTGATTACACCTGCTCCACTGCCCCTCTGGGGTGCTTCCATTGTGGGCAAACTGGCCATCAGTGTAATCTACCCACTAATCAGTTAAACATTCAAAGCAAATTTGGTCAGCTTTCTAGGAGCAAGAGAAGAAGGCTGCAACCTGTAATACTTCCTGGTGTAGGTGCTATTGCACTGTTCGACACAGGTTCTCAATTGACTATTATCCACAGGTCATATTCCTTTGCAGACTGTGGGTCCTGTGTTAGTTTTTGGTCTAGGGAAAGGTCCTGTCTACATGGATGGCTGCCTGGAAGTACAACTACTCATTCCTGGTTAAGTCGGAGACAATGATCCCCCACTTAAAGTCATTATTTATGTGAGTCCCCCCTCCAGGTGAAAAAAAAACCCTCTACACCTATGATTGTTGTCTCTACTGTGAAAGCTGTCGAGGAAGCCTTCATTAAGTTTCTACAGCCGAGAGAAGGTACCCCCTGACCATACTGCCAGTAACTCCAGGAGATTTACCAGACATTTTCTCCTGAATCTCCTGGGGGTTGTGTTGGAAACCCTTGGCATCCAGTAGAGCTTCCACCAGGGGGAGTGGAAATCCTCCAGGTCTATGTGGAGATTATATCTGTTTAAATTGGAAGTTTCTTTCTGTTAGAAACTGACCCTGAAGAGGCTTCAAAGAATGGCTGGGAGATAGCTCCAGAGAGGAAGAAGATAAATGGAACTCTGCTTGTGAGGAAGCTTTTACAACATTAAAGTAAAAACTCACAGAAGCACCTGTACTTGCTTATGCTGACCCACAAAAGCCTTATGTTTTGCATGTAGATGCAAAGTTACGAAGGGTTGGGAGGCGTCCTTCATCAATATCAAGGGGGAATAAAATCCATTGTATATGTCAGTTGGAGTCTCAGCCCAGCTGAAGAAATTATCCTGTCCACAAACCAGAATATTTGGCCTAAAATGAACTATCACTGAAAAGCTACATGATTATTTTTATGGGGCCCAATTTGAGGTAAGGACTGATAATAACCCTTCAACATATATATTAACCATTGCCAAATTAGACGCTGCAGAGCATCTGTGGTTGGCTGCTTTGTCTAATTACCAGTTTTCTTTACAATACAAGCCAAGCCCAAATAACATAGGGGCAGATGCCCTTTCAAGATGCCCTGGTTGACCTCCTCAGCAGTAGGAGAGCGAGTGGGAAGAAATCCCATGTCCAGTAGTGGCTGCTTATTATGCTACAGCATCTGTACAAGGAGACTGTATTGCTTTCGCTGAGTTGCACCTGGTGGAGAGGGGACTGTTCCTGCCATGTATTGCTACTCTACTATACTAGGGGTATGTAAGGGTTTTCAACTAATAACCCAAGATATGATTCGTTTGCAAAAGTGTGATCCCATAATACATCATGTCAGGGAGGCTGTCATTAAACAAGACCCTGAATATGTGAAAAATATCCAAAGAGAGTATAGGATGCCCTTCCTGAACATTTTAACCGGACTCTACTAGATATGCTGGGTACCCTCCCTGATTTAGCTAAGCAATCCTGGAGTAGCCATGTAGGTGCAATGGTTCATGCATATAATTGCACCCGTCATGATTCCACCATTAACCATATAATCCATACAGATAGGATTAACCATAACATCCATACAGATTGATAATTAACCATATATATCCATACAGTGTATTAACCATATACATCCATACAGATAGTATTAACCTTATATATCCATACAGAGTGTATTAACCATATACATTCATACAGATAGGGCATGTCCACCCCCAAAACTAAAATTTAACCCCTTACTGGCCACATCAAGTAGTTTAAAACGATCCTTACCTTACATTCCTGCTCAAAATAGTTCCCCTGCTGTGCCCCTCCAAAGTCCGGAAACTGCTGTGTAAGAGCAGTGTGGACTCATGCTGTCCTGAGACTTCCTCAACCTCATCAAGGTTGAGGCATGCTCAGCGCAGCCCTCCCTGCCTCTCAGCCAATCACGGACGCAGCTGCCGGTCCCGCCCCCAGCTTTCAATTCCATGCAAGCAGAGGGCCTGAACACTGCAGCAGGGGAGAGAGGGCAGGTAAGTAAGAATCGGGGGGACTTTCTAACAATTATATTAATGCGGTTGGGGCTGGGGGAGCATGCCCTACCACATATCAAAAGTTAAATTTCGGGGTGGACATGCTTAACCATATATGTCCATACAGAGTGTATTAACCATATATGTCCATACAGAGTGTATTAACCATATACATCCATACAGAGTGTATTAACCATATATATCCATACGAGTGTATTAACCTATACATCCATACAGAGTGTATTAACCATATATATCCATACAGAGTGTATTAACCATATATATCCATACAGAGTGTATTAACCAAACAATCCATACAGAGTGTATTAACCAAATAATCCATACAGAGTGTATTAACCAAATAATCCATAGAGTGTATTAACCAATACACCCATACAGAGTGTATTAACCATATACATCCATACAGAGTGTATTAAACATATATATCCATACGATTGTATTAACCATATACATCCATACGAGTGTATTAAACATATATATCCATACAGATTGTATTAACCATATACATCCATACAGAGTGTATTAAACATATATATCCATACAGAGTGTTATTAACCATATACATCCATACAGATAGTATTAACCATATATATCCATACAGAGTGTATTAACCATATACATCCATACAGATAGTATTAACCATATATATCCATACAGAGTGTATTAACCATATATATCCATACAGATAGTATTAACCATATATATCCATACAGAGTGTATTAACCATATACATTCATACAGATAGTATTAACCATGTATATCCATACAGAGTGTATTAACCATATATGTCCATACAGAGTGTGTTAACCATATACATCCATAGAGAGTGTATTAACCATATACATCCATACAGATGTTTATAACCATATATATCCATACAGAGTGTATTAACCATATATATCCAACAGAGTGTATTACATATTATCCATACGAGTGTATTAACCATATATATCCATACAGAGTGTATTAACCATATATATCCATACAGAGTGTATTAAACATATACATCCATACAGAATAATTAACCATATATGTCCATACAGAGTGTGTTAACCATATATGTCCATACAAGTGTGTTACCATATACGTCCATACAGAGTGTGTTAACCATATACATCCATACAGAGTGTATTAACCATATTATCCTACAGAGTGATAACCAATTCCATACAGAGTGTATTAACCATATATATCCATACAGTGTATTAACCATATATATCCATACAGATAGTATTAACCATATACATCCATACAGATAGTATTAACCATATACATCCATACAGAGTGTATTAACCATATACATCCATACAGAGTGTATTAACCATATACATCCATACAGAGTGTATTAACCATATACATCCATACAGAGTGTATTAACCATATACATCCATACAGAGCGTATTAACCGTATATATCCATACAGAGTGTATTAACCATATACATCCATACAGAGTGTATTAACCATATACATCCATAAAGAGTGTTTAACCATATACATCCATAAAGAGTGTATTAACCATATAATCCATACAGAGTGTTAACCATATACATCCATAAGAGTGTATTAACCATATATTCCATACATAGTATTAACGATATATATATCCATACAAATAGTATTAACGATATATATCCATACAGAGTGTATTAACCATATACATCTATACAGAGTCCAAATAAATCCACACAGAAACAGTAGCCAAGATCTCATCCAAAGCCACAAACATAAGAAAAGCTTAAGAATGAGAAACCAACCATTAACATGAACCAGATGAAAAATAAACCAATTCCATTTCTTTTCCATCGTATCAAGATATTTTAACTTGAAACATAAGACGGACATGTTTCAATTTTCTAACACAGTGGTCTCCTGAATGCAGAAGTTGATTGCATTGTGCCTAGAGGTGTTATCCAAAGTGCCAGATGGAGTTTTATACACAGGGACGATCATCCATATGTACTTTATACATAACAATCACTCGTTGCTGAATAAAAATAATAATCAATAACATTTCTATAGCTATTCCCATGGTACATCCTGGTACACTTAACTGTCTCAGAGTTCAGTTATTGGTGGTAGGATGAAGTTTTGTCACAGAGGATGCAATGTAATGCTGGGTACTCACAAATAGATAGAGTTCGCTATGAGCAAGCACTCGACATTTCTCACATTCTCACAGGGAACCGCACATCGCCGTGATTTGCCAACACGCCTGTTCATCCAATCCGGACAAACGGGAGACCTACATTGGCGCGGCTGTGGACGAAGGCAGCCAGCCCAACCGAATGATACATAGAAGTATCCATCGATTGGGTACAGGAATCTGCCCGTGTGTACCCAGCTTAAAGGTATTGCGCATGTTGCACTGAACAGGTGGGTTTTCACTCTGGATTTAAACAGCTCCAGTGATGGGGCAGTTCTGATTGACTGGGGTAAGGAGTTCCATAGAGTGGGTGCGACTGAAGGCTCTGTGACCGAAGGATTTTAGGTGGACTCTGGGGATGACTAGGCTATTTGAACCTGCTGATCTGAGGAGCAAAGTGGTTGCAATAACTCTTTCATGTATCCTAAATTATGCAGTGATCTATATGTAAGTAGGACAATTATGAACAGGATCCTTTACTTTGTGGATAGCCAGTGAAAGGGGGAACAGAATTGGTGTTATGTGGCAGTGGTGCGGCTGGTTTGTGCGGCTGGTTTGTTATCAGTCTCGTGGTGATATTCTGCACTAGCTGTAGGCGGTGATGGTCCTTTGTTGGGAGGCCTGTAGTCCAGCCATGATGTGTTGAAGATAATGTTCCTTAGGTGAGAAGGTGAGAAGGTACAGAATGATGATTTCACTACAGCAGAGATGTGAGTTCTGAAGCTTGAATTAAACATATTTAACATAGTAGCAGTAGAGCAAGGAGCCCAGTAAAAGGATTGAAACGCAAGCTTACTTGTACAATGACATTTTTAGAATTTCGCATCCCTGTTATCCATTTTCAGTGTGTCCCGCCCAACAAGCTTTACTGGGCTATATTCTTTATATATATTGTAGAAATATCTCCCCTTTGCAGAGGGAAACTATCTTGGTACACAGAACGTTTTATGGGTGAGAGAGGGGGGGATCTGAGGACCCTAATATACATCAGGTGAAATGTTCTATGTATCTGCAGTAAAGGGTTTAAAATTAATCCTTTTACACGACACTTACATTTGATGTAGGATTTTGACCTCGACCTCTGACCATGACGGATACCCGTGTCGAACGGGCATTTTGAACGATAACTGAAAAGGCCGTCTCTTTGGCGCCTGAAGACTCAGTGGGAGGCACAGTCTCTTTGTACCTGAAGACTCAGTGGGGAGGCCGTCTCTTGGTAACCTGAAGACTCAGGGAGACCAGTCTTTGGAGTCTGAAGACTCAGTGGGAGGCAGCCTTTGGTACCTGAAGACTCAGTGGCGAACCAGTGCTCTGGAGCCTGAAGACTCAGTGGGAAGACAGTTTCTTTGTACAGACTTAGTATTAGGCCAGGTCCTACGGGGCCTGGAGGATCGGTTGGAAGGTCAGTCTATTGTGACTTGGAGCTTAGATATTAGTCAGAGATCTTCATTTTTTAAGGCTAGGTGCACATAAGCAGGTAATTCAGGATGGCGAGTTGATATTAGTATTTCGTCCCTTTGGGGACAAAATATCTGCAGTGATTTCACCAATGTTGGATAATTTTGGTTCTGTCTGAGATAAATAAACCACTATGAAAAACTACACTTCCAGCATTCACTGACTGATACTGTACACGTATATTATACGTTTAAATCGTAATTATATTGACTTTCCAAGGCTCTGACTGATAGTGGTTTGACCTACTTATTGGATGTATTAGAACCTCACCATACCTCCTCCTATGCTTCAGGCAACCTATGGGCTATTCGATAGCCAATGCCCTGATGGAAATAGTCAGCAATGATAGTTGAAATTTTTAGGTGTCAACACAGACAGAACAACATTGTTCAGTGTGGGGTTTCCCTTCCCTCTATGGGGTACAACGTCTGTGGGAACATGACCACGCCACTTCTGTGACAAAGACCCTGACAATGATATCAGATAAGGAAGCAACATGGAATTGGCGGCCAGTGGTAGGAGTAGTATTTACCCAAACTGGGAGAATAAAAAGGGGACAGGCAGTGACTGGCTGGCTTTAAGATTCGAGTGATTTGGACTGGCTTGTAGCTTGAAAGGCACTTCTTTTGTAGGTGGAGCTCATGGAAGACAGTTCTCTATTTGGTGTCTGGAGGCATAGTAAAATCTTTAGGGCCTAGAGGCTTAGTTGGAGGCAGTCGCTATGGTGCTAAATGCTCAGTTGTAGGCCCAGTCTCTATGTGTCTGGAGCTTAATTGGAGGCCAGTCTCTGGTGCCCCGAGACTCAGTTGGAGGAAAAGTCTCTATGGGGTTAATGGCCAGTCTCTGTGGTGTATTGAGGCTTAGTTGGAGGCCAGTCTCTATGGGGCTCGAGATCAGTTGGAGAACAGTCTCTATGGTGTTCTGGAGAACCGTCTCTAGGTACTCTGGGAGGATTTGTTGGAGGACAGTCTCTATGTTGCCTAATGGCCTAAGTTGGAAGACCAGTATCTATGGAGTCTGGAGGCTTAGTTGGAGGGCCGTCTCTATGGAAACCTGGAGGTCAGTTGGAGGCCCGACTCTTTAGTGCTGTGCGTAATTTTTCTGTCATGGGTGACTGATGTCGGTTGTCTTTTGTCCGAATTAAGGATTCACTGCACATTCCTACACAATTCTGCCATTACCATCTACCTAAGTGCCATATTCTTGGTGATGTTACAGTCAATTTACAACGATAAAGAAGTCAAATTGGACAGTAACATCAGCAGAAGAGAACATCTACCTTGTGAGTGACAAGATGGAATCCACGCATTGTGAGTGACATTACAAATGGAACATGCATTGTGAGTGACTATTACCAAATGTAACATGCGTTGTGATTGAAGTAAAAATGGAACATGCATGGTGATGACATTACCAATGGACATGCCATTGTGATTGACATAACAAATGCGAACATGCATTGTGATTGACTTACAAATGGAAAAGCATTGTGATTGACATTACAAATGGACAGCATGGTGATGGGACATGACAAATGGAACATGCGTGTGATGACATTACAAATTGGAGAACAGCAGTTGTGTGGAATTACAAAGGAAAATGCGTTGTGATGACATTACACAAGGGAACATGCATTGTGATGAACATTACAAATGGAACATGCGTTGTGATTGGACTTACAAATGGAACATTGCATTGTGATTGACATTAAAATGGAACATGCATTGTGATTGACATTACAAATTGAACATGCATTGGGATTGACATCTACAAAATGGAACATGCATTGTGATTGACCATATCAAATGGAACACTGCATTGTGATTGACATTACAGATGGAACATGCATGGGATTGACATTACAGATGGAACATGAATTGTGATTGGACATTACAATGGAACATGCATTGTGATTGACATTACAAAATGGAACATGCGTTGGATGGGACATAACCAGATGGAACATGCGATTGTGATGACATTACAGATGGAACATTGCGTTGTGATGAATTACAAATGGACATGCGTTGTGATTGACCTACAGATGGGAACAGCGTTGTGATTGATATTACAGACACGAAAACGCTTTGTGATTAATATTACAGGCGGAACGCGCATTTGTGTTGACATTAGAGACGGAAAGTTGCTTGTGATGAAACTGCAGGACCAAATACATACATGACTAACATACAGATGGAACGCGCTTTGTGATTGACAAAACAGATGGAAAAACGCTTTGTTGATGACATTACTGATGGGAACGTGGACATGTGATTGACATTCGCAGAGGAAACGCTTGTGATTGACATACTGCAGATGGAACACGCTTTGTGATTGACATTACAGGTGGAACGTGCATGGTGATTACATTGCAGAGGGAAACACGCTTTGTGATTGACATTACAGGTGGAAGTGCATTGTGATTACATTACAGGTGGAACGTGCATTGTGATTGGACATTTAAGGGGAACATGCATTGTGATTGACATTACAGGTGGACATGCTTTGTGATTGACATACAGGTGGAACCGTGCATTGATTGACATTACAGGTGGAACACGCTTTGCTGATGACATTACAGGTGGCACCGTGACTTGTGATTGACATACAGGTGGAACACGCTTGGGGATTTGACATTACAGGTGGAAGTGCTTGGATTGACATTACAGGTGGAACACGCGTTGTGTGACATTAACAGGGGAACACGCTTGTGATTGAAATTACAGGTGGAACACGCTTTGTGAGTGACATTACAGGTGGAACGTGCAATTGTGAATGACATACAGGTGGAACACGCAGGTGATGACATTACAGGTGGAAGTGCATTGTGATGACATAAGGGGAACAAGCTTTTGATTGACATTACGGGGAACGTGCATGTGCTGACATTACAGGTGAACACGCTTTGTGATTGACATTACAGGTGGAACTGCATTGCTGATGACATTACAGGTGGAACGTGCAGTGTGATGACATTACAGGCTGGAACATGCATGGATGATTGACATTACAGGTGGAACATGCTTGTGATTCGACATTTACAGGTGGAACATGCATTCGTGATGACATTACAGGTGGGACAAGGCATGGATGACATGCAGAGGAACAGCATTGGTTGACATTGCAGATGCGAACGGGCATTGTGAATGACATACAGATGGAACGTGCATTGTGATTACATTGCAGATGGAAACCACCTTTGTGATTGACATAAGGTGGGAACGTGCATGTGATGGACATTACAAGGTGGAAAGTGCATGGTTTTGACATTGCAGATGGAAAACACGCTTTGTGAGTGACATGCAGTGGACATGCATTGTGATTGACATTACAGGTGGAAACATGCATTGTGATGACATTGCAGAGTGGAACGTGCATTGGATTGACATTGCAGATGGAACATGCATTGTGATTGACATTGCGATGGAACATGCATTGTGATTGACCATTACAGGTGGAAAGCATTGTGATTGACATTACAGTGGACCATGCTGTGATTGACCTTGCAGATGGAACGGGCTTGTGATTGACATGCAGATGGAAATGCATTGTATGACATTGCAGATGGAACACGCCTTTGGATTGCATTACAGGTGGAACATGCATTTGTGATGACATACAGGTTGGAACATGCATTGTGATGGGACATTAAGGTGGAAACATGCATTGTGGTGACAATGCAATGGAACATCGCATTTGCTGATTGACATCGCAGATGGAACAGCATTGTGATTGACATACAGGTGGACATGCATTTGTGATGACCATTGGCAGATGGAACCTGCCTTGGATTGACATTGGATGGACATGCATGTGATTGACATTACGGGGAACATGCATTGTGATGGACATACAGGTGGAACATGCATTGTGCTTGACATGCAGATGGAACGTGCATTGGATGACATTGCAGATGGAAACACGCTTGTGGGCAGTATGAGGAACATTAGACCAGGGGATCGGATGTTGCCCAGACATGGAACTTTAATGACTTTATTCATCCACCATTCATTAGAAATCTCATTTAGATTTCAGATCGTTACCTTTGTTGAAGACTGTTAAGTACAATTTTATATTTAATTAAAGGCTAGGCTAAGGCTTGGCCCCATTAGGCGTTTTTTGCGCGTTTGCGCACGTGTTTGCGCTCGCGATTGCGCAGGCGATTCGGTTACAATAGAAATTTTGAGGAACGTGAAAATCCCAGCGCAAACCGCATGATGTGCAACGAAAAATGCACAAGGAATCGTGCACGCAATAAACGATCACGATTAGTGTGTAGTGGGGCCATGCACTAAAGCTCCAAGACACGTAGCCATTCCAAGGCGTTCCAGCTCCACGGCCTCCTCTATTGTGGATATGGCGTTTGTGGTAGATTTTACTTTACATAATTCTTTTTTTTTTTATTTGGGGGCTGAACTTGCCCTTATTCAAGCAGTGCTGGCACCTCTTTCCAGGTGAATGAGTCAGGGAGACCCCTCCCCCATCTCTACCCATTTACTGTTCCATTACGATATAAAAATCACTTTCAGGGAATGAAGTCAGGGAGCCCCTCCCCCATCTTCTTACCCATTTTTACCTGTTCCATTACGATATAAAAAGTCACTTTCCAGGTGAATGAAGTCAGGGAGCCCTCCCCCATCTTCTACCAATGTACCTGTTCAATTACGATAATAAAAAGTACTTCAGGTGAATGAAGTCAGAGGAGCCCCTCCCCCATCTTCTACCCATTTACCTGTCCCTTACGATAATAAAAAGTCCCTTTCCAGGTGAATGAAATCAGGGAGCCTTCCCACATCTATTACCCATTTGACCTGTCCAATTTACGATTAATACAAAGTCACTTTCCACTCGACCCTCTGCCCTTCGGTGAAGAAGTCCAGGGAGCCCCTCCCCCATCTTGTACCATTTAACCTGTCCCATTACGATGATAAAAAAGTCATTTCCAGGTGAATGAAGTCAGGAAGCCCCTCCCCCATCTTCTTACCCATTACCTGTCCCATTACGATAATAAAAAGCCTCTTTCCAGGAGAATGAAATCAGGGAGCCCTCCCCCATTTCTTACCCATTTACCTGTCCATACGATAATAAACGTCACTTTCCAGGTGAAGGAAATCAGGGAGCCCTCCCATCTTCTACCAATTACCTGGCCCATTACGATAATAAAAAGACCTTTCCAGGTGATATGAAGATCAGGGAGACCCTCCCTCATCTTCTTACCACATTTATCTGTCCCATTACGATAATCAAAAAAGTCACTTCCAGGGAATTGAAGTCAGGGAGGGACCTCCCCCCACTTCTTACCCATTTACCTGTCCCATACGATGATAAAAAGTCACTTTCCAGGTGAATGAAATAAGGGAGACCCTCCCCCATATTCTTAACTAGTAAGAAGATGGGGAGGGGCTCCTGATTTCATTCACCTGGAAAGGGACTTTTTATTATCGTAATGGGGACAGGGGTAAAGGGGTAAGAAGATGGGGGAGGGGCTCCTGATTTCATTCACCTGGAAAGGGACTTTTTATATCGTAGGGACAGGAAAAGGTAATAATGGTGTAGGTAAGATGATGGGGGAGGGGCTCCCTGATTTCATTCACTGGAAAGTGACTTTTTTATCATGTAATGGGACAGGTAAATGGGTGTAGAAGAAGATGGGGGAGGGGCTCCCTGATTTCATTCACCTGGAAAGTGACTTTTATCATCGTAATGGGACAGGTAAATGGGTAAGAAGATGGGGGAGGGGCTCCCTGACTTCATTCACCTTGGAAAGTGACTTTTTTATGTAATGGACAGAGGACAGTAATGGGTAAGAGATGAGGGAGGGGCTCCTGATTCATTCACCTGGAAAGGGACTTTTTATTATCGTAATGGGACAGGTAAATGGGTAAGAAGATGGGGGAGGGGCTCCTGATTTCATCACCTGGAAAGTGACTTTTTATTATCGTTAATGGGACAGGTAAGGTATATAGAAGATGGGGGAGGGGCTCCTGATTTCATTCACCTGGAAAGGGACTTTTTATTATCGTAATGGGACAGGTAAATGGGTAAGAAGATGGGGGAGGGGCTTCTGAATCATTCACTGGAAAGTGACTTTTTATTCGTAATGGGACAGGTAAATGGGTAAGAAGATGGGGGAGGGGCTCCCTGACTTCATTCACCTGGAAAGTGACTTTTTATTATCGTAATGGGACAGGTAAATGGGTAAGAAGATGGGGGAGGGGCTCCCTGATTTCATTCACCTGGAAAGGGACTTTTTATTATCGTAATGGGACAGGTTAAATGGTGGTAAGAAGAGGGGAGGGGCTCCCTGACTTCATTCACCTGGAAAGTGACTTTTTATTATCGTAATGGAACAGGTAAAGTGGTAAGAAGATGGGGGAGGGGCTCCCTGACTCATTCACCTGGAAAGTGACTTTTATTATCGTAATGGAACGGTAATGGGTAAGAAGATGGGGGAGGGGCTCCCTGACTTCATTCACCTGGAAAGTGACTTTTTATTATCGTAATGGGAACAGTAGGGTTAAATAGGGTAAGAAGATGGGGGAGGGGCTCCCTGACTTCATTCACTGGAAAGAAGAGTGCAAGCAAATGCTTGAATAAAGGGCAAGTTCACCCCAAATAAAAAAAAAAAGAATTATGTAAAGGTAAATCTACACAAAACTCCATATCCACATAGAAGGAGGATCGGTGTAGGCGGATGGAACGCCTTGGATGTGTCGTAACGTGTCTTTGGAGTTTAGGGCATGGCCCCACTACAAGCACTAAATCGTGAGCGTTATTGGGTGCACGATTTCTGTGCATTTTCGTTGGCACATGCGGTTTGCGCGGGGATTTTCACGTTCCCGAAATTTCTATTGTAACCGAATCGCATGCGCAATCGCGAGCGCAAAACACGTGCGCAAACGCGCAAAAACGAACCCTAAGTGGGGCCAAGCCTTAGCCTAGCTTTAATTAAAATATAAAATTGTACTTAACAGTCTTCAAACACGTAAATATATGAAATCTAAATGAGTTTTCAGATGGTGAGGAATAAAGTCCATTAAAGTCATGTCTGGCAACATCCGATCATGCGGGTTAAATGTTCCTCATACTGCCCAGCAAAGCGGTGTTCCATCTGCAATGTCAATCACATGCACGTTCCATCTGCAATGTCAATCACAAGCATGTTCACCTGTAATGTCAATCACAATGAGTTCCACCTGTAAGTCAATCACAATGCATTTCCTCTGCATGTTCAATCACAATGCATGTTCCATCTGCAATGTCAATCACAATGCAGTTCCACCTGTAATGTCAATCACAATGCATGTTCATCTGCATGCATCACAATGCAGTTCCATCGCATGTCAATCACAATGCATGTTCCACCTGTATGTCAATCACAATGCATGTTCCACATGTATGTCAATCACCATGCATGTTCCACCTGTAATGTCAATCAAAAGCGTGTTCCATCTGCAATGTCAATAACAATGCATGTTCATCTGCAAGTCAATCACAATGCACGTTCCATCTGCAATGTCAATCACAAGCATGTTCACACTGTAATGTCAATCACAATGCATGTTCCACCTGTAATGTCCTCACAATGCATGTTCCATCTGCAATGTCAATACAATGCATGTTCCATCTGCAATGTCAATCACAATGCACGTCATCTGCAATGTCAATCACAATGCATGTTCCACCTTGTAATGTCAATCACAATGCATTGTTCCACCTGCAATGTCAATCACAAAGAGTGTGTCCATCTGCAATGTCAATAACAATGCACGTTCCACCTGTAAGTCAATCACAATGCACGTTCCACCTGTAAGTCACTCACAAAGCGGTGTTCCATTGCAATGTAATCACAATGCACGTCCACTGTAATGTCAATCACAATGCCGTTCCATCTGCAATGTCAATCACCATGCAATGTTCCATCTGCAATGTCATCACAAGATGTTCCACCTAATGTCAATCAAAAATGCATGTTCCACCTGTAATGTCAATCACAATGCATGTTCCACCTGATGAATGTCAATCACAATGCATGTTCAACCTGTAATGTCAATCACAATGCAGTTCCACTGTAAGTCAATCACAATGCACGTTCCACCTGTATGCAATCACAAAAGCGTGTTCCACCTGTATGTAATGTCAATCACAATGCACGTTCCACCTGTAATGTCAATCACAAAGCTTGTTCCACCTGTAATGTCAATCACAAGAACGTTCACCTGTAATGTCAATCACAAAGGTGTTCCACCGTTAATGTCAATCACCAATGCCGTTCCACCTGTAATGTCAATCACAAAGCGTGGTTCCACCTGTAATGTCAATCACAAGCGTGGTTCCACCTGTAATGCAATCACAAAGCGTGTGTTCCACCTGTAATGTCAATCACAATGCACGTTCACCTGTAATGTCAATCACAAAGCGTGTTCCACCTGTAATGTCAATCACAATGCACGTTTTCACCTGTAATGTCAATCACAAAGCGTGGTTCCACCTGTAATGTCAATCACAATGCACGTTTCCACCTGTAATGTCATCACAAAGCATGTTCCACCTGTAATGTCAATCACAATGCATGTCCACCTGTAATGTCAATCACAATGCACGTTCACCTGGAATGTCAATACAAGCACGTTCCACCTGTAATGTCAATCACAAAGCGTGTCCAATGCAATGTTCAATGACGTTCACTGTAATGTCAATCACAACAGTGTTCATCTCAATGCAATCACAAAGCGTGTTCCATTGCAATGTCAATCACAATGCACGTTCCATTGTAATGTCAATCACAAGCGTTTCCATCTGTTATGTCAATCACAAAGCGCGTTCCCATCTGTAATGTTAATTACAATGTATGTTTGGTCTGCAGTGTTCATCACAAAGCACTTTCCGTCCTAATGTCAAACACAATGCGCGTTCCGCCTGTATAAATCACAAAGCGTTTTTCTGTCTGTAATATCAATCACAACGCAGTTCCATCTGTAATGTCAATCACAACGCAATGTTCATTGTAATGTCAATCAACGATTTCCATCTGTAAGTCAATCACAACGCAGTTCCATCTGTAATGTCAATCACACGATGTTCCATTTGTAAGTCAATACAATGCATGTTCCATCTGTAATGTCATCACAATGCATGTTCCATCTGTAATGTCAATCACAATGCATGTTCCATTGTAATGTCATCACAATGCATGTTCCATTTGTTTGTAAGTCAATCACAATGCATGTTCCATTGTGTAATGTCAATCACAATGCATGTTCCATGTTAATGTCAATCACATGCATGTTCATTTGTAATGTCAATCACAATGCATGTTCCATTTGTAATGTCAATACAACGCATGTTCCATTTGTAATGTCAATCACATTCATGTTCCATTTGTAAGTCAATCACAACGCATGTTCCATTTGTAATGTCAATCACAATGCATGTTCCATTTATGTCAATCCACAACGCATGTTCCATTGTAATGTCAATCACAATGCATGTTCCATTTGTATGTCAATCAAATGCATGTTCCATTTGTAATGTCAATCACAAGCATGTTCCATTTGTAATGTCAATCACAAGCATGTTCATGAATGTCCATAATGCATGTTCATTTGTAATGTCAACAAACGCATGTTCCATTTGTAATGTCAATCACAATGCATGTTCCATTTGTAATGTCAATCACAATGCGTGATTCCATTGGGCACATCCAAGGTAAGAATTGTCTCTTCTGCTGATGTTACTGTCAATTTGACTGCTGTATCGATGTGTTAAATTGACTGTAACATCTACCAGAATATGGCGACCTAGGTAGATGGTAATGGGCAGAAATTGTGTGTAGGAATGTGCAGTGAATCCTTAATTCGGACAAAAGGACAACCGACATCAGTCACCCATGACAGAAAAATACCACAGGCACTAAAGAGTCGGGCCTCCAACTGAACCTCAGGTTCCATAGAGACTGGCCTCAACTAAGCCTCCAGACTCCATAGGACTGGTCTCCAACTGAGCCATTAGGCAACATAGAGACTGTCCTCCAACAAATCCTCCAGATACCCTAGAGAATGTTTCTCAGACACCATAGAGACTGTTTCTCCAACTGAGCTCGAGGCACCATAGAGACTGGCCTAACTAAGCCTCAAGACACCACACAGAGACTGGCCATTAGACACCATAGAGACTTTCCTCCAACTGAGTTCGGGGCACCAGAGACTGGCCCTCCAATTAAGCCTCCAGACACCATAGAGACTGGCCTACAACTGAGCATTTAAGCACCATAGAGAATGGCCTCCAACTAAGCTCTAGGCACTAAAGAGACTAGCCTCCAGACACCATAGAGACTGTCTCAATTGAGCTTCCACGCTACAAAGAGAGTGGCTTTCAAGCTACAAGCCAGTCAAATAACTCGATATTAAAGCCAAGCCAGTCACTGCACTGTTCCCTTGTTATTCTCCCCAGTTTGGGTAAATACTACTCCTACCAACTGTCCCAATTTCCATGGGGCTGTTCCTTATCTGGATCATTGTCGGGTGCTGGGTCAAAGAAGTGGCGTGGGGTCATGGTTCACACAGAGTGTACCCAATAGAGGGAAGGGAAGACCCCACACTGAACAATGTCTGTCTGTTGACACATTAAATTCAAACTATCATTGCTGATCTATTTCCACAGGGCATTGTATGAATAGCCATAGGTGCCTGAAGCATAGAGGAGGTAGGGGTGAGGTTCTAATACAATCCAATAGTAGGTCAAACAACTATCAGTCAGAGCCATGGGAAGTCAAATAAAAGTACGATTTAAACAGTATATATACGTGTACAGTATGCAGTCAGTGAATGCTGGAAGTTGTAGTTTTCAGAGTGGTTATTTTATTATTCAGACAGAACCAAAATTAGTCACACATTGGTGAAAAATACACTGCAGATATTTTGTCCCAAAGGGACGAAATACATAAATATCACTCGCCAGTCTGAATTACTGCTTATGTGCACCTACGCTTAAAAATGAAGATCTCTGACTAAATAGCTAAGCTCCAAGTCAACAATAGACTCACCTTCCACCGAGCCTCCAGGCCCGGAGACTCTGGCCTAATACTAAGTCTGTACCAAAGAAACTGGCTTCCCACTGAGTCTTCGGCTCCAAAGAGACTTGTCTCCAATGAGTCTTCAGGTACCAAAGAGACTGGCCTCCCACTGAGTCTTCAGACCCAAAGAGACTGGTCTCCCCACTGAGTCTTCAGGTACCAAAGAGACTGGCCTCCCACTGAGTCTTCAGGTACCAAAGAGAGACTGGCTCCCACTGGTCTTCAGGCGCCAAAGAGATGGCTTTCACTGAGTCTTCAGGTACCAAAGAGACTGGCCTCCCACTGAGTCTTCAGGTACCAAAGAGACTGGCCTCCCACTGAGTCTTCAGGCGCCAAAGAGACTGGCCTCCCACTGAGTCTTCAGGCGCCAAGAGACTGGCCTCCCACTGAGTCTTCAGGCGCCAAAGAGACTGGCCTTCACTGAGTCTTCAGGTACCAAAGAGACTGGCCTCCATGAGTCTTCAGGTACAAAGAGACTGGCCTCCCACTGAGTCTTCAGGTACCAAAGAGACTGGCCTCCCACTGAGTCTTCAGGTACCAAAGAGACTGGCCTCCCACTGAGTCTTCGGCGCCAAAGAGACTGGCTTCACTGAGTCTTCAGGCGGTACCAAAGAGACTGGCATCACTGAGTTCAGGTACCAAAGAACTGGCCTCCCACTGAGTTTCAGTTCAAAAGAGATGGCTTCGACGGTCTTCAGGTACCAAAGAGACTGGCCTTTCATGAGTCTCAGGTACCAAAGAGACTGGTACCATTTTGGTCGCCAAAAATGGTCCGATGTGGAAAATATTGGAAGAACGTTGGAAGACTTTCGACGATCTTCCATACACGATCGCGTACGTTGTAGAATCCAAATATCGTACGACGGGGATCTAAGTGTCTATGGCCACCATTAGCGTGATGGTGGTGAACGTGGGTAGGTATAGATAGCGTTGGGGTATATCAAGGGCAAGAATGTACTGTTATCTGCTAAAATAAATACATACCATAAGAAAATACCGTACAATGGCGAGTAATCATTGGGAGAACAGGATCATATATAAACTCAATAAGGATTTAGATATTAATCCATGGATGATGTTATGTATATACAATAGCACACACAGATGTAATGTTCTGCACACACAACAGAAAGAGAATACCCATACAGTATGTGTAGCACTGTGTGGCTTCAGGGATTTCATTATGTATTGAACTTGTAATAAGTACAGTAATTACATGATATAACAAATCGCAATATTGAACATATTTTACAGCGGCGTAACTAGGAGTACTGGGCCCTCCAGCAAAACTATGACGGGGCCCCTTGCTTCATCATAAGTGGTTTTCGTCATAGGAAAAATAAGAAGATGGGGGCCCCTTGGCTCCTGATACTGTATGCGTACAATGTTGACACATTTCTGATCATAGAGTCAAGGGAACCATTGTTTGTAAAACAGGAAAATACACTGTGTTACACTGAGGTTTACGCATCTTCAGTCATAATCGTGCTTTGTGATCTAATCTACATCTACAGCAAATGGGGCAGTTACCTATCAGATCATATCTAACGGAGTAGTCCAGTAAAACCATAATCTGATTGGTTAATAGCACGGGAAAGTTTGCACCCCTGATTGCATTAGATCAATGTATACACAGATAGAAACATTACAGTAAGTGTGCAGTCAGTCCGTCCCCTTATAACACTGACCAATAACGCTTTGGCAGAGTTTGTTCGTTCATGAGGTCCAGACGCATTTATATTGGTTGGATGTTCGGTCCTAGAAAGTCAAAAGAAAATGAGTGGCTGTTAATAAAATATAAAGATTATAGAGAGAGAACAAAGAAATATCTATTAACAGCACAAACCCACATTGTTTTCCTACGGGATGTCAGAGTTGATTCGTCTTGAGATTAAAGGCCGAGTAAAGTGCAAAACTAAAATGTTCCTCTTATAACAACCTCCGTATAGTTTGGTCATTAATGTGATCCCCCCGCATCCAAAAATGGGTTAAAACAATCCCCTTTACCATGCACACAATGAAATATGGAGTATTCTGCACACTGCTACAGTCTGGGCGAATGTCACATTAATATATAATACATATTATACCCATAGTGCCTCCTAATAGGGGCAAAATACTAACAGGGAGATTCAATAATGTTCTTATCGTTTAAAATGGTGCTAATTTTGCACCACCAATCAGAAACTTATGTAACATTTGAAAGTAAACATCGGAGTTGGTGGGCAAAATAGCATTTTATTAAATAACCCTGTATGTTTTACCAAACAGCAGAGCAGGACGAGGGCCTGTAGAGGGCTGTAGAGGAATCAATTGTCTCCAGAATGTTTGTTATACGAGTTTATAACCTACCCCTGTAGTGGATTTCTATGGAGGGAACTGTAAGATTATAGCCTTATAATCTTACAGTTCCAGGAGGAGAAGGAAACCAGAAGCCACAAAGGGTAGGTTATAAAATATACGAGACCAGAGATCAATGGATCAAACTGCCTGGGTAACAGCTTGGACGCTGTGTGGAAATTTGTTGTGTTGCAAATAGTCTTGTCTGATATTAGTTTCCTGTTTATTTGTGTGCAACTTAGAACAGAAGCTACCATACTGTTTCCCTTAGAAGTACAGTATAGGAGTATAGCTTATTGTATATGCATATCATGCCTAATCTGTATATTATATATGTTGCTAGTATATTGTGTGTTCAAAACATCCTTCTTGTACATTTGTATTCAGACATAAAATATGGCCAATACTCCTGGAAGCAATATGGCAGCTCCCACCCATGAATACTGTAGGGTTGGCGCCATGTTGTTTTTTATACCTCCCAGCCAGTATTGGTCAACACTTAATCTTTCTCATGCCCAATGTCAGATCCCTGCAATAAAATTAAAGTGTGGGACAGGCCCTGTTACTGCATAAGGCCCTGGAGTGTGTCATGTGACTTTAGTAAGAAGGTTATTGCAGCTAATGGGAGGGGCTTTCAGTCTGCAAATCACTACACCCGCTGGGTATGGCTGGAGAGGGATAATGTTTTATGGCAATTGTAACAAAAAAAAGTTACTAATAAAAGATATTAGAGTCTCTCCAATTGTTTAAATGCAGCTGGAAGTCTACAGGACTTCTATCCGGTTATAGTGTCCTGTCCTTTTAAGTCCATGTATTGGTGCGAGGGGCAGATACCAAGTGGAGTAAGTATAGCCCTGTCCCCTCTAGCTCTGTTAGGGCAAAAAAAGGATCCATTGCACAAGGAATTCAGCTCTGGCAATCGGCCTGACCCATTCAATTAATAAATCCTCCCATGTGCACATAGCCTGTAAATGTGCCTGTCGGGTCCCCAAACAGTTGGCACAGACAGAACCAGGACAGTCAAGGAAAGGGATTATAGTGCACGGGACCATTGTCTCATCCCCAACCTCACATCCGCAGCCACCCGATGTGACCTGCTAACCGAGAAACTTTCTGATCAAAGGACAACTACTGTCTAAAACACAATTTCGTTCTGCCTAACAAACGGCTGACTAAAAGATGTACCCCTCGTGTTTATCTTAGGTTTTCTTCCTAGCCCCCTATCTCTCTCCCAGTGGGTCAGAATGCTCAGTAAGCTTTTCCAAAGCATAGAGAGAAGCTACTTTGTATCTTCTTGTGCTAGGAGTAGCACCTGTGCAAATGCTTCCAGCTCTCCTTTAACTGGAAAATAGGTGAACAGAGGGAAGACTATACAAACACAACAAAATGAAAGCCAAGATAAGGACCTAACGAGAGGAGAGACAGACCTTTTATCTTGTATCATGATTGCATTTTTTATACAGGATTGATTACATTGGGCCTTGGAATAACACCACACTGGTTGTGCGTTTGCTTTTTGTATTTACAGAGGATCATTATTGTGTGTTTATTGCTGACAAACAAGACTTTATCTTACGAGGAAAACATTTAAAGACATTTACGTAATTACCGGTGCCAATCTAAAGCTAGGAATAGACACGTTAAATAGACCCAGTGGAATCAGCAGCGATGTCTCACACGTTCGTTACTGTCATTTAAGCCATTTACCATCCTCATTTGATTGGGGGGACAGAGAGAACCCCCAACACCTTCTCTTCGTAATGTCACCCTTAAAGGAGAACTAAACCCAATGTTTACACTCAGAATCTGAACATATAACCCCTATAAACTGTAAAATAACAATACAGTAAATGGCATTAAAGTAATGTAACCCCTTGAAGAACTGGGTGAAATAACTGTATGTACAGTAACGGCCACACCCTGATCTCAGTACATGGTCCTTGCCTATGCTGTCCTGTGAAAGGATGGCTAAAGGCTACTAGTGTGGTGTGACCAACTGTAACACGTTCCTGCAGTGTCTTAGGACTGAGCATGTGTAAAGAACATATGGTCAGTGACCACACTGTGTGATACTGGAACACTGGGAAATAAGATACAAACCTTATGTTAGAAATTACATTTCTCAACAACCATATTAAAATGAGAGGTGAGACACTGATTACTGCTTTATATAAGGAGATCTGCCTTCTAATTCAATGTTGTTCTGAGGCTTTAGTTGTCTTTAAAACATAAAACTGGTCAATTGTCATTTATTTGCCCTTAAACCTAACTGATCTTTTTGATATATTAGCACATGTATTTCCAACCAGATATTTAATGTAGTTTTCTCCTGGC
Source organism: Hymenochirus boettgeri (assembly GCA_019447015.1). Taxonomy (NCBI): domain Eukaryota; kingdom Metazoa; phylum Chordata; class Amphibia; order Anura; family Pipidae; genus Hymenochirus; species Hymenochirus boettgeri. The sequence goes on along the minus strand of JAACNH010001671.1, from coordinate 37,376 downwards.
AGAGTTTCTTTCTCCTCCCCCTGCTCAGTGAGCTTTTTAGGAAACTGGAAACGTGCAGAGGAGGCAGCCGGGGGGGAAACAGCAGTCAATCACTGCTGTGATGTCAGCAGGACAGCCTTGAATGACTAGTTTTTTGTTTTAAGGGTTGACATTGCTATCATGACGTACAGGTATAACGCATTGAACAGATCAATTCAGTGTAATGAAAGGAAAATAATCCACATTTACATACATGTAGCTCCCTCTCTAAAGGTCCGTACACACCTGCAGATGTTTGCAGACCCCCGAGCCGCTGCAATGATCCTGAACGACCTGACCGAACAACATCACACACGTGGGACTATCGCACTACACACACGCGTGACTATCGCATACCACACGCGTGACTATCGGCCGTTTCGGCTGTTTGGCGTGGGTGTACATTGGGCTTGGGGTCTGGCAAACATCTGCAGGTGTGTATGGGTAAAATGTAAAACCTCATGCAGTAGGTATTCCAATGATACCATGTCTTATCACCCATCCACATGCATTAAAGTAACAGTGGAGATTAGAGGTATAAAGGGCAAAAAAGGATTGAATTCTTAACCTGGAATATCATGGAATAAAGCAGGAAATAAGCAGTCAATACTGCCCTTTATACCTCTAATCTTAACTGTATAGGTCTAATAGTGACTAACAGGTCATATCAGAGGACACGGGGACATCCTTTAAGGTTGGAAGAAAAGAAGTTTCATCTTCAGGTTAGGAACGGTTTCTTTACAGTGAGAACAGTGACACTGTGGAACTGTCTTCCAGCAGATGTGGTAATGGAGCAAGTTCATGAATAGCTTTAAAAAAGGCCTGGATAAGTTACTACTAAACTAAAAAATTTGAGAATTACTGGTATTAATACATATACTGTGTGGTTGGTACAGGGATACTATAATATTGAGAATTACTGGTTTAATACATATACTGTAGTTCTGGTTGGTACAGGGTATAATATAATATTGAGAATTACTGGTATTAATACATATACTGTGTTTGGTGGTTACGGGGATACTTATTATATGAGAATTACTGGTATTAATACAATACTGTAGTTCGGTTGGTACAGGGAACTATAAATATTGAGAATTACTGGTATAATACATATACTGTAGTTCTGGTGGTACATGGATACTATATTATTGAGAATTACTGGTATTAATACATATACTGTAGTTCTGGTTGGTACAGGAACTATATAATTGAGAATTACTGGGTATTAATACATATACTGTAGTTCTGGTTGGTACAGGGAGACTATATAATATTGAGAATACTGGTATTAATACATATACTGTAGTTCTGGTTGGTACGGGATACATATAATATTGAGAATTAATGGTATTATTACTATACTGTAGTTCGGTTGGTACAGGGATACTATATAATATTGAGAATTACTGGTATTAACATATACGTAGTTCTGGTTGGTCGGGATATATATATTGAGAATTACTGGTATTATACATATACTGTGTTCTGGTTGGTACAGGGATACTATATAATATTGAGAATTACTGGTATTAATACATATACTGTAGTTCTGGTTGGTACACTGGGATACTATATAATATGAGAATTACTGGTATTTACATATATCTGTAGTTCTGGTTGGTACTGGGGATACTATATAATATTAAGAATTACTGGTATTAATACATATACTGTAGTTCTGGTTGGTACGGGGATACTATATATAATATTGAGAATTACTGGTATTAATACATATACGTAGTTCTGGTTGGTACAGGGATACTATATAATATTGAGATTACTGGTATTATTACATATACGTGTAGATCTGGTTGGTACAGGGATACTATATAATATGAGAATTAATGGTATTAATACTATACTGTAGTTCTAGTTTGTACAGGGAAACTATATAACATTGAGATTACTGGTATTAATACATATACTGTAGTTCTGGTTGGTACAGGGATACTATATATATTGAGAATAATTACTGGTATTAATACATATACTGTAGTTCTGGTGTGGTACAGGGATACATATAATTTGAGAATTAACTGGTATTATAAATATACTGTAGTTTGGTTGGTACAGGAATAATATATAATATTGAGAATACTGGTATTAATACATATACTGTAGTTCTGGTTGGTACAGGGATACTATATAATATTGAGAATTACTGGTATTAATACATATACTGTAGTTCTGGTTGGTACGGGGATACTATATATATTGAGATTACTGGTATTAATACATATAATGTAGTTCTGGTTGGTACAGGGATAATATATAATATTGAGAATTACTGGTATAATACATATACTGTAGTTTTGGTTGGTACAGGGATACTATATAATATTGAGAATTACTGGTATTAATACATATACTGTAGTTCTGGTTGGTACGGGGATACTATATATATTGAGAATTACTGGTATTAATACATATACTGTAGTTGGTGGTACAGGGATACTATATAAATTGAGAATTACTGGTATTAATCATATACTGTAGTTTGGTTGGTACAGGGATACTATATAATATTGAGAATTACTGGTATTAATACATATACTGTAGTTTGGTTGGTACGGGGATACTATATATATTGAGAATTACTGGTATTAATCATATACTGTAGTTTGGTTGGTACGAGGTGATACTATATAATATTGAGAATTACTGGTATTAATACATATACTGTAGTTGGTTGGTACGGGGATATATATATAATATTGAGAATTACTGGTATTAATACATATACTGTAGTTGGTTGGTACGGGATGTATATAATATGAGAATTACTGGTATTAATACATTATATGTGCTGGTTGGTACAGGTATACTATAATATAATATTGAGAATTACTGTATTAATACATATACTGTAGATCTGGTTTGGTACGGGATACCATATATATTGAGAATTACTGGTATTAATAATATACTGTAGTTTGGTTGGTACAGGGATACATATAATATTAGAATTACTGGTATTAAAACATATACTTAGTTCTGGTTGGTACAGGGATGCTATGTAATATTGAGAATTACTGGTATTAATACATATACTGTAGTTCTGGTTGGTACAGGGATACTATATAATATTGAGAATTACTGGTATAATACATATACTGTAGTTCTGGTTGGTACGGGTGATACTAATAATATTGGAATTACTGGTATTAATATATATACTGTGATCTGGTTGGTACAGGGATACATTAAATATTGAGAATTACTGGTATTAATACATATACTGTAGTTCTAATTGGTACGGGGATACTATATAATATTGAGAATTATGGTATTAATACATTACTGTAGTTCTGGTTGGTACGGGGAGATACTATATATTTGAGAATACTGGTATTAATACATATACTGTAGTTCTGGTTGGTACAGGGATACTATATAAATTGAGAATTACTGGTATTAATACATATACTGTAGTTCTGGTTGGTACAGGGATACTATATAATATGAGAATTACTGGTATTAATACATATACAGTAGTTCTGGTTGGTAGGATACGATATATAATATTGAGAATTACGGATTAATACATATAATGTAGTTTGGTTGGTACAGGGATACTATATAATATTGAGAATTACTGGTATTAATACATATACTGTAGTTCTGGTTGTACGGGGATACTATATATATTAAGAATTACTGGAATTAATACATATACTGTAGTTCTGGTTGTACAGGGATACTATATAATATTAAGAATTACTAGTATTAATACATATATGTAGTTTGGTTGGTACAGGGATACTATATAATTGAGAATTACTAGTATTATACATATACTGTAGTTCTGGTTGGTACAGGGATACTATATAATACTATACCATATTATAATATGTATATCGTAATATTCATTCATCCAGGTCATGGTAATCTGTAATATTCATCCATCCAGGTCATGGTATATCTGTAATATCAATCCATCCAGGTCACGGTATATCTGTATATTATTCATCCAGGTCACGGTATATCTGTATATTCATTCATCCAGGTCACGGTATATCTGTAATATCATCCATCCAGGTCATGGTATATCTGTAATATTCATTCATCCAGGTCACGGTATATCTGAATATATCCATCCAGGTCGGTATATCTGAATATTCATCCATCCAGGTCATGGTATATCTGTAATATTCATCCATCAGTCATATTGGTCATGGTATATCTGTAATATTCATCATCAGGTCATGGTATATCTGTAATATTCATCCATCCAGGTCATGGTATATCTGTAAATCCATCCAGGTCATGGTATATCTGTAATATTACCATCCAGGTCATGGTATATCTGTAATATTCATCCATCCAGGTCATGGTATATCTGTAATATTCATCCATCCAGGTCATGGTATATCTGTATATTCATCCATCCAGGTCATGGTATATTTGTAATATTTATTCATCCAGGTCACGGTATATCTGTATATTCATTCATCCAGGTCACGGTATATCTGTAATATTCATCCATCCAGGTCATGGTATAACTGATATCTGTCCCCTGCTGTTATATGGCGATCACTGACCCATGAGTAAGTAAGTTTTAATTCCTCAGCATAGGTCCTTGTGTGTGAAGTTAAGAATATAATAAACTGGGGTTAGGGAGGAAATACTTAAATTATGGAAATTTGGGGGGGATGGAAGGACCCTTTGTACCATGTAGAGGAGAAATAATGGACATGGAAGTACTCGTGACACACCAACTCTACTGAATGCCAACCCCACTCACGGAACTTACACTCCACCTTGTCCACCCAATCCCTGACCATCTTCCTGGACAACGGGACAGGACATTACAAATGGGACAGTCCTGTCATTTTCCCTGGGCAGAGTGATACTAGACTACAGATAGACTACATAGTTTTGGGTGTTTTAACTCTTTGCAGTCTGCTTGGTGTATACGCAAGAATGGAATTCCAGGAACTCGTAGTAACTGGTGACTCATACCTCAGCTGATGCAGTCATATAGTACTTAAAGGGGAACTACATCCTACTTATTTTCTGTGCTTTATATAGCACTTGATTTGCCCAAATGGGCACAGTCTTTCCACATCTCTCTCACCACATTGGCTAATTATAACTTAGAAATCATGAGATTGGGAGCATGCTAGCTTCACGCAGTCATTCATATACAAATGCAACATCATCCATTTTAAGCTGAGGCCACACTTTTTGCTCAAGTTATTGTATGCTTGCATTGTGATCTGCTATATGTTCCGCAAGAAAATGGTGATCACTTACACTTATAGTTACAACATGGTGCAGAGGTGAGGGGGAGGATAATGAAGTGAACCTGATCTTAGCACAGCTCTGTACAATGTATTTCAATATCACAACTTAATAGTTACACTTATAGAAATAACATAGTACAGAGCTGCAGGGGGAGGATAATGAAGTGAACCTGATCTTAGACACAGCTCTGTACAATGTATTCTCAATATCACAACTTTAATAGTTCACTTATAGAAATAGCATAGTACAGAGCTGCAGGGGAGGATATGAAGTGAACATGATCTTAGCACAGCTCTGTGTAATGTATTTCTCAATATCACAACTTTAATAGTTTACACTTATAGAAATAGCATAGTACAGAGCTGTAGGAGGGGGGATGGATATGAAGTGAACCTGATCTTAGCCACAGCTCTGTGTAATGTATTTCTCAATATCACAATTTAATAGTTACACTTATAGAAATAGCATAGTACAGAGCTGCAGAGGGAGGATAATGAAGTGAACCTGATCTTAGCACAGCTCTGTGTAATGTATCTCAATATCACAATTTTAATAGTTACACTTATAGAAATGCATAGTACAGAGCTGAGAGGGAGGATAATGAAGTGACCTGATCTTAGCACAGCTCTGTGTAATTATTCTCAATATCAAACTTTAATAGTTACACTTATAGAAATAACATAGTACAGAGCTGCAAGAGGAGGATAATGAAGTGAACCTGATCTTAGCACAGCCCTGTGTAATGTATTTCTCAATATCACAACTTTAATAGTTACACTTATAGAAAACATAGTACAGAGCTGCAGGGGAGGATAACGAAGTGACCTGATCTTAGCACAGCTCTGTACAATGTATTTTCCTTCAATATCAAACTTTAATAGTTACACTTATAGAAAATAGCATATACAGAGCTGTATGGGGAGGATAATGAAGGTGAACCTGATCTTAGCACAGCTCTGTGTAATGTATTCTCAATATACCACTTAATAGTTACATTATAGAAATAACATAGTAAGAGGCTGCAGGGGGAGGATAATGAAGTGAACTGATCTTAGCACAGCTCTTGTAATGTATTTCTCAATATCACAACTTTAATAGTTACACTTATAGAAATAGCATGTACAGAGCTGTAGGGGGGAGGATAATGAAGTGAACCTGATCTTAGCACATGTGTGTAATGTATTTCTCAATATCACAATTTTAATAGTTACACTTATAGAAATAGCATAGTACAGAGCTGCAGGGAGGGAGGTAATGAAGTGAACCTGATCTTAGCACAGCTCTGTGTAATATTTCTCAATATCACAACTTTAATAGTTACACTTATAGAAAAAATAGTACAGAGCTGCAAGAGGAGGATAATGAAGTGAACCTGATCTTAGCACAGCCCTGGTTAATGTATTCTCAATATCACAATTTAAATTACACTTATAGAAATAACATAGTACAGAGCTGCAGGGGGAGGATAATGAAGTGAACCTGATCTTAGCACAGCTCTGTACAATGTATTCTCAATATCACAACTTTAATAGTTACACTTATAGAAAACATAGTACAGAGCTGTGGGAGGGGGATAATGAAGTGAACCTGATCTTAGCACAGCTCTGTGTAATGTATTTCTCAATATACAACTTAATAGTTAACTTATAGAAATAACATAGTACAGAGCTGCAGGGGAGGATAATGAGTGAACCGATCTTAGCACAGCTCTGTACAATGTATTTCTCAATATCACAACTTAATAGTTACACTTATAGAAATAGCATAGTACAGAGCTGCAGGGGGAGGATAAATGAATGAATGAACATGATCTAGCACAGCTCTGTGTAATGTATTTCTCATATCACAACTTTAATAGTTACACTTATAAAAATAACAATGTACAGAGCTGTAGGGGGAGGATAATAAAGTGAACATGATCTTAGCACAGCTCTGTGTAATGTATTTCTCAATATCACAACTTTAATAGTTACACTTATAGAAATAGCATAGTACAGAGCTGCAGGGGGAGGATAATGAAGTGAACCTGATCTTAGCACAGCTCTGTGTAATATATTTCTCAATACCACAACTTTAATAGTTACACTTATAGAAATAACATAGTACAGAGCTGTAGGGGGAGGATAATGAAGTGAACATGATCTTAGCACAGCTCTGTGTAATGTATTTCTCATAATTCACAACTTTAATAGTTACACTTATAGAAATATAGTACAGAGCTGTAGGGGAGGATAATGAAGTGAACCTGATCTTAGCACAGCTCTGTGTAATGTATTTCTCAATATCACAATTTAATAGTTACACTTATAGAATAGCATAGTACAGAGATGCAGGGGAGGCATATGAGGGATAATGAGAACATGATCTTAGCACAGCTCTGTGTAAGTATTTCTCAATATCACAACTTTAATAGTTACACTTATAAAAATAACAATGTACAGAGCTGTAGGGGGAGGATAATAAAGTGAACATGATCTTAGCACAGCTCTGTGTAATGTATTTCTCAATATCACAATTAATAGTTACACTATAGAAATAGCATAGTACAGAGCTGCAGGGGGAGGATAATGAAGTGAACCTGATCTTAGCACAGCTCTGTGTAATATATTTCTCAATACCACAACTTTAATAGTTACACTTATAGAAATAACATAGTACAGAGCTGTAGGGGGAGGATAATAAAGTGAATACAGATCACGCAGTCTGTGTAATGTATTTCTCAATATCACAACTTTAATAGTTACACTTATAGAAATAGCATAGTACAGAGTGCTGCGGAGGGGGATAATGAAGTGAACTGATCTTAGCACAGCTCTGTGTAATATATTTCTCAATACCACAACTTTAATAGTTACACTTATAGAAAATAACATAGTACAGAGCTGTAGGGGAGGATAATGAAGGTGAACATGATCTTAGCACAGCTCTGTGTAATGTATTTCTCATATCACAACTTTAATAGTTACACTTATAGAAATAGCATAGTACAGAGCTGCAGGGGAGGATAATGAAGTGAACCTGATTCTTAGCACAGCTCTGTGTAATATATTTCTCATACCACAACTTTAATAGTAACACTTATAGAAATACATAGTCAGAGACTGTAGGGGGAGGATATGAAGTGAACATGATCTTAGCACAGTCTGTAATGTATTCTCAATATCACAACTTTAATAGTTACACTTATAGAAATAGCATAGTACAGAGCTGTAGGGGAGGATAATGAAGTGAACCTGATCTTAGCACAGCTCTGTGTAATGTATTTCTATATCCACATTTTAATATTACACTTATAGAAATAACAATGTACGAGCTGTAGGGGGTCTCTTTGGTACCTGAAGACTCAGTGGGAGACCAGTCTCTTTGGAGTCTGAAGACTCAGTGGGAGGCCAGTCTCTTTGGTACCTGAAGACTCAGTGGCCCCCACGATGTCTTTTTCAGACTCCAAAGAAGACTGGTCTCCCACTGAGTCTTCAGGTACCAAAGAGACTGGCCCCCACTGAGTCTTCAGACTCCAAAGAGACTGGCTCCCACTGAGTCTTCAGTGCCCAAAGAGACGTGGTGCCTCACTGAGTCTTCAGGTACCAAAGAGACTGGCCTCCACTGAGAGTCTTCAGGTACCAAAGAAGACTGGCCTCCCACTGAGTCTTCAGGCCCCAAAGAGACTGGCCTCCCACTGAGTCTTCAGGCGCCAAGAAACTGGCCTCCCACTGAGTCTCAGCGCCAAAGAGACTGGCCTTTCCCACTGGATCTTCAGGTACCCAAGAGACTGGCCTCCCACACTGAGTCTTTTCAGGTACCAAAGAGCTGGCCTCCCACTGATCTTCAGGTACCAAAGAGACGTCCTCCACTGAGTCTTCAGGTCACCAAAGAGACTGGCCTCCCACTGAGTCTTCAGGCGCCAAAGAGACTGGCATTTCACTGAGTCTTCAGGAGGTACCAAAGAGGACTGGCCTCCCACTGGCGTCTTCAGGTCCAAGAGACTGGCTCCCACTGAGTCTTCACTCCAAGAGACTGGCTTTCACTGAGCTTCAGTACCAAAGAGACTGGCCTTTCACTGAGTCTTCAGGTACCAAAGAGACGGGTACCATTTTTGGTCGCCAAAATGGTCCGATGTGGAAATTATTGGAAGATCGTTGGAAGACCTTTCGACGTCTTCCAACACGATCCGACGTTTGTAGGATATCCAAATATCGTACCGACCGGGATCTAAGTGTCTATGGCCACCATTACGTGATGGTGGTGAACGTGGGTAGGTATAGATAGCGTTGGGGTATATCAAGGGCAAGAAGTACTGTTATCTGCTAAAATAATACATACCATAAGAATATACGTACAATGGCGAGTAATCCATTGGGAGAACAGATCATATATAACTCATATAAGGTTTAGATATTAATCCATGGGTGTATATTACAATAGCACACACAGAATGTAAGTGTTCTGCACCACACAACAAGATACCCACAGTATGTGTAGCACTGTGTGGCTTTTAACGGGATTTCATTATGTATTGAACTTGTAATAAGTAACAGTAATTACATGATATAACAAAATCGCAATATTGAACATATTTTACAGCGGCGTAACTAGGAGTCACTGGGCCCTCCAGCAAAACTATGACGGGGCCCCCTTGCTTCATCATAAGTGGTTTTTCTTGTCATAGGAAAAAGAGAGATGGGGGCCCCTTGGCTCCTGATACTGTATGCGTACAATGTTGACACATTTCTGATCATAGAGTCAAGGGAACCATGTTGTAAAACAGGAAAATACACTGTGTGTACACTGAGGTTTACGCATCTTCAGTCTAATCGTGCTTTGTGATCTTTAATCTACATCTACAGCAAATGGGGCAGTTACCTATCGATCATATCTAACTGGAGTAGTCCAGTAAAAACCAATAATCTGATTGGTTATAGCACGGGCAAAGTTTGCACCCCTGATTGCATTAGATCAATGTATCACAGATAGAAACATTACGTAATGGTGCAGTCAGTCCGTCCCCTTATAACACTGACCAATAACGCTTTGGCAGAGTTTGCTCTCGTTCATGAGTCCAGACGCACTTTATATTGGTTGGATGTTCGGTCCTAGAAAGTCAAAAGAAAATGAGTGGCTGTTAAAATAATAAAGATTATAGAGAGAGAACAAAGAATATCTATTAACAGCACAAACCCACATTGTTTTCCCTACGGGGATGTCGAGTTGATTCGTCTTGATGATAAGGCCGAGTAAGTGCAAAACTAAAATGTTCCTTTATAAACCTCTCCTGTAGTTTGGTCATTTAATGTGATCCCCCCCCGCATCCAAAATATGGGTTAAAACAATCCCCTTTACCATGCACAGACTGAAATTGGAGTATTCTGCACACTGCTACAGTCTGGGCGAATGTCACATTAATATATAATACATTAATATTACCCATGCCTCCTAATAGGGGCAAAATACTAACAGGGAGATTCAATAATAGTTCTTATCGTTTAAAATGGTGGCTAATTTTGCACCAACCAATCAGAACTTATGTAACATTTGAAAGCTAACATCGATTGGTTGGGGGCAAAATTACATTTTATTAAATAACCCTGTATGTTTTACCAACAAGCAGAGACAGTGCAGAGGGGCCTGTAGAGGAATCAATTGTCTCCAGAATGTTTTGTTTATCGAGTTTATAACCTACCCCTGTAGTGGATTTCTATGGGAGGAACTGTAGATATAGCCTTATAATCTTACAGTTCGAGCGAGGAGGAGAAGGAACCAGAAGCCACAAAGGTGGTTATAAAATATACAGACCAGAATCAATGGATCAAACTGCCTGGGTAACAGCTTGGACGCTGTGTGGAAATTTGCTTGTTGCAAATAGTCTTGTCTTGATATTAGTTTCCTGTTTATTTGTGTGCAAACTTAGACACAGAAGCTACCATACTGTTTCCCTTAGATATACAGTATAGGAGTATAGCTTATTGTATATGCATATCATGCCTAATCTGTATATTATATATGTTGCTAGTATATTGTGTGTTCAAAACATTCCTTCTGTACATTTGTATTCAGACAAATATGGCCATACTCCTGGAACAATAGCAGCTCCCACCCATGAAATACTGTAGGGTTGGCAGCCATGTTGTTTTTTATACCTCCCAGCCAGTATTGGTCAACACTTAATCTTTCTCATGCCCAATGTCAGATCCCTGCAAAAATTAAAGTGTGGACAGGCCCTGTTACTGCATAAGGCCCTGGAGTGTGTCATGTGACTTTAGTAAGAAGGTTATTGCAGCTAATGGAGGGGCATTTCAGTCCTGCACATCACTACACCCGCTGGGATGGCTGGAGAGGGATAATTGTTTTATGGCAATTGTAACAAAAAAAGTTACTAATAAAAGATATTAGAGTCTCCTCCATTGTTTAAATGCAGCTGGAAGTCTACAGACTTCTATCCGGTTATAGTGTCCTGTCCTTTAAGCTCCATGTATTGGTGCGAGGGGCAGATACCAATGGAGTAAGTATAGCCCTGTCCCCTCTAGCTCTGTTAGGGCCAAACAAAGGATCCATTGCACAGAGATTCAGCTCTGGCAATCGGCCTGACCCATTCATATTTAATCCTCCCATGTGCACATACCTGTAAATTGTCCTGTCTGGGTCCCCAAACAGTTGGCACAGAACCCAGGACAATTCAGGAAAGGGATTATAGTGCACGGACACATTCGTCCATCCCCAACCTCACATCCGCAGCCACCCCGATGTGACCTGCAACCGAGAAACTTTTATCAAAGACAACTACTGTCTAAAACACATTTCGTTCTGCCTAACAAACGGCTGACTAAAATGATGTACCCCTCGTGTTTATCTAGGTTTTCTTCCTAGCCCCCTATCGTCCTCTCCCGTGGGTCAGACATGCTCAGTAAGCTTTTTCCAAACATAGAGAGAGCTACTTGTATCTTCTTGTGCTAGGAGTAGCACCTGTGCAAATGCTTCCACTCTCCTTTAACTGTAAAATAAGGTGAACAGACGGGAACTGATCTTACCAAACACAACAAAATGAAAGCCAAGATAAGACCTAACAGAGGAGAGACAGACCTTTTATCTTGTATCATTGATTGCATTTTATAACAGGATTGATTACATTGGGCCTTGGAATAACACCACACTGGTTGTGCGTTTGCTTTTTGTATTTACAGAGATCTTATGTGTGTTTATTGCTGACAAACACAGACTTTATCTCTACGAGGAAACACTTTAAAGACATTTACGTAATTACCGGTGCCAAATCTAAAGCTGAATAGACACGTTAAATAGACCCAGTGAATCAGCAGCGTGTCTCACACGTCTGTACTTGTCATTTACTGCCATTTACCATCCTCATTTGATTTGGGGGGACAGAGAGAACCCCCAACCCTTCCTCTTCGTAATGTCACCTAAGGAGAACTAAACCCAATGTTTACACTCCAATCTGAACATATAAACCCCTATAACTGTAAAATAACAATCAGTAAATGGCATTAAGTAAATGTAACCCCTTGAAGAAACTGGGTGAAATAACTTGTATGTACAGTAACTACGGCCACACCCCTGATCTCAGTCACATGGTCCCTTGCCTATGCTGTCCTGTGAAAGGATTGGCTAAAGGCATCTAGTGGGTGTGACCAACTGTAACACGTTCCTGCAGTGTCTTAGGACTGAGCATGTGTAAAGAACATAATGGTCAGTGACCACACTGTGTGATACTGGAACACTGGGAAATAAGATACAAACCTTATGTTAGAAAGTTACATTTCTCAACAACCATATTAAAATGAGAGGTGAGACACTGATTACTGCTTTTTATATAGGAGATCTGCCTTCTAATTCAATGTTGTTCTGAGGCTTTAGTTGTCCTTTTAAAACTAAAACTGGTCAATTGTCATTTATTTGCCCTTAAACCTAACTGATCTTTTTGATATATTAGCACATGTATTTCCAACCAGATATTAATGTAGTTTTCTCCCTCTGGCAGAGTTTCCTTTCTCCTCCCCCCTGCTCAGTGAGCTTTTTAGGAACCTGGAACACGTGCAGAGGAGCAGCCGGGGAAACAGCAGTCAATCACTGCCTGTGATGTCAGCAGGTACAGCCTTGAATGACTAGTTTTTTGTTTTAAGGGTTGACATGCCCTTTATCATGACACGGTAATAACGCATTGAACAGATCAATTCAGTGTAATGAAAGGAAAATATCCCACATTTACATACATGTAGCTCCCTCTCTAAAGGTCCGTACACACCTGCAGATGTTTGCCAGACCCCCGAGCCCTGCAATGATCCACTGAACGACCCCTGACCGAACGCATACACACACGTGTGACTATCGCATACCACACGCGTGACTATCGCATACACACACCGTGACTATCGGCCGTTTCGGCTGTTTGGCGTGGGTGTACATTGGGCTTGGGGTCTGGCAAACATCTAGGTGTGTATATGGTAAAATGTAAAACCTCATGCAGTAGGTTTCCATGATACCATGTCTTATCACCCATCCACATGCATTAAGTAACAGTGGAGAATTAGAGGTAAAAGGGCAAAAAAGGATTGAATTTCTTAACCTGGAATATCATGGAATAAAGCAGGAAATAGCAGTCAATACTGCCCTTTATACCTCTAATCTTAACTGTATAGGTCTAATAGTGACTAACAGGTCATATCAGGACACGGGGACATCCTTTAAGGTTGGAAGAAAAGAAGTTTCATCTTCAGGTTAGGAACGTTTTCTTAACAGTGAGAACAGTGACACTGTGGAACTGTCTTCCAGCAGATGTGGTAATGGCAAGTTTCATGAAATAGCTTTAAAAAAGGCCTGGATAAGTTACTATAAACTATAAAAAATATTGAGAATACTGGTATTAATACATATACTGTAGTTCTGGTTGGTACAGGGATACTATATAATATTGAGAATTACTGGTATTAATACATATACTGTGTTCTGGTTGGTACAGGGATACTATATAATATTGAGAATTACTGGTATTAATACATATACTGTAGTTCTGGTTGTACGGGGATACTATATTATATTGAGAATTACTGGTATTAATACATATACTGTAGTTCTTGGTACAGGATACTATATAATATTGAGAATTACTGGTATTAATATATACTGTGTTCTGGTTGGTACTGGATACTATATTATATTGAGAATTACTGGTATTAATACATATACTGTAGTTCTGGTTGGTACAGGGATATATAATATTGAGAATTACTGGTATTAATACATATACTGTAGTTCTGGTTGGTACAGGTACTATATAATATTGAGAATTACTGGTATTAATACTATACTGTAGTTTCTGGTTGGTACGGGATACTATATAATATTAGAATTACTGGTATTATTACATATACTGTAGTTCTGGTTGGTACAGGGGATCCTATATAATATTGAGAAATTCTGGTATTAATACATATACTGTAGTCTGGTTGGTACGGGGATACTATATATTGAAATTATGGTATTAATACATATACTGTAGTTCTGGTTGGTACAGGGATACTATATAATATTGAGAATTACTTGGTATTATACATATACTGTAGTTCTGGTTGGTACGGGGATACTATAATATTGAGAATACTGGTATTAATTCTATACTGTAGTTCTGGTTGGTACTTGGGATACTATATAATATTAAGAATTACTGGTATTAATACATATACTGTAGTTCTGGTTGGTACGGGGATACTATATAATATTGAGAATTACTGTGATTAATACATATACTGTAGTTCTGGTTGGTACAGGGATACTTATAATATTGAGATTACTGGTATTATTACTATACTGTAGATCTGGTTGGTACAGGGATACTATATAAATTGAGAATTAATGGTATTAATACATATCTTAGTTCTAGTTTGGTACAACTATATAACATTGAGAATTACTGGTATTAATACATATACTGTAGTTCTGTTGTGTACAGGGATACTTATAATATATTGAGATTACTGGTATTAATACATATACTGTAGTTCTGGTTGGTACAGGTATCTATATAATATTGAGAATAACTGGTATTAATACATATACTGTAGTTTGGTTGGTACAGGAATACTATATATATTGAGAATTACTGGTATTAATACATATACTGTATTTCTGGTTGGTACAGGGATATATTATATAATATTGAGAATTACTGGTATTCATACATATACTGTATTTCTGGTTGTACGGGATACTATATAATATTGAGAATTACTGGTATTAATACATATACTGTGTTCTGGTTGGTACAGGGATACTATATAATATTGAGAATTACTGGTATTAATACATATACTGTAGTTCTGGTTGGTACAGGGATACTATATAATATTGAGAATTACTGGTATTAATACATATACTGTAGTTCTGGTTGGTACGGGATACTATAATATTGAGAATTACTGGTATAAATACATTACTGTAGTTTCTGTTGTGGGATACTAATATTGAGATTACTGGTATAATACATATACTGTAGTTTGGTTGGTACAGGATACTATATATATTTGAGAATTACTGGTATTAATACATATACTGTAGTTTGGTTGGTACGGGGATACTATATAATATTGAGAATTACTGGTATTAATACATATACTGTAGTGTGTTGGTACGAGGATACTATATATATTGAGAATTACTGGTATTAATACATATACTGTAGTTTGGTTGGTACGGGGATACTATATAATATTGAGAATTACTGGTATTAATACATATACTGTAGTTTGGTTGGTACGGGGATAGTATATAATATTGAGAATTACTGGTATTAATACATATACTGTAGCTTGGTTGGTACAGGTATACTATATATATTGAGAATTACTGGTATTAATACATATACTGTAGATCTGGTTGGTACAGGATACATATAATATTGAGAATTACTGGTATTTACTTACTGTAGTTCTGGTTGGTACAGGGATACCATATAATATGAGAATTACTGGTATTAAACATATACTTTAGTTCTGGTTGGTACAGGGTTTATGTAATATTGAGAATTACTGGTATTATACATATACTGTAGTTCTGGTTGGTACGGGATACTATTAATATTGAGAATTACTGGTATTAATACATATACTGTAGTCTGTGTTGGTACGGGGATACTATATATATTGAGAATTACTGGTATTAATAATATATCCTGTAGATCTGGTTGGTACAGGGATACTATATAATATTGAGAATTACTGGTATTAATACATAACTGTAGTTCTAATGTGTACGGGGATACTATATAATATTGAGAATTACTGGTATAATACATATACTGTAGTTCTGGTTGGTAGCGGGATACTATATAATATTGAGAATTACTGGTATTAATACATATACTGTAGTTCTGGTTGGTACAGGGATACTATATAATATTGAAATTAACTGGTATTATACATATACTGTAGTTCTGGTTGGTACGGATCTATATAATATTGAGAATTACTGGTATTAATACATAACATTAGTTCTGGTTGGTACAGATATATAATATTTGAGAATTACTGGTATTAATACATATACTGTAGTTCTGGTTGGTACAGGGATACTATATAATATTGAGAATTACTGGTATTAATACATATACTGTAGTTCTGGTTGGTACGGGGATACTATATAATATTAAGAATTACTGGATTATAATATACTGTATTCGGTGGACAGGGATACTTATAATATTAGAATTACTGTATTAATACATATTGTAGTTCTGGTTGGTCACGGATATATATAATATTGAGAATTACTAGTATTAATACATATACTGTAGTTCTGGTTGGTACAGGGATACTATATCTATAATACCATATTATAATATGTATCTGTAATATTCATTCATCCAGTCATGGTATATCTGTAATATTCATCCATCCAGGTCATGGTATATCTGTAATATTCATCCATCCAGGTCACGGTATATCTGTATATTCATTCATCCAGGTCACGGTATATCTGTAATATTCATTCATCCAGGTCACGGTATATCTGTAATATTCATCCATCCAGGTCATGGTATATCTGTAATATCATTCATCCAGGTCACGGTATATCTGTAATATTCATCCATCCAGGTCTGGTATATCTGTATATTCATGCATCAGTCTGGTATACTGTAATATTCATCCATCCAGGTCATGGTATATCTGTAATATTCATCCATCCAGGTCATGGTATATCTGTAATATTCATCCATCCAGGTCATGGTATTCTGTAATATCCATCAGGTTGTATATCTTAATATTCATCCATCCAGGTCATGGTATATCTGTAATATTCATCCATCCAGGTCATGGTTAATCTGTAATATTCATCCATCCAGGTCATGGTATATCTGTATATTCATCCATCCAGGTCATGGGTATATCTGTAATATTCATTCATCCAGGTCCGGTATATCTGTAATATCATTCATCCAGGTCACTGTATATCTGTAATATTCATCCATCCAGGTCATGGTATAACTGATATCTGTCCCCTTGCTGTTATATGGCGATCATGATCCCATGGAGTAATTTTTTAATTCCTCAGCATAGGTCATTGGGTGTGAATTAAGAATAAATAAAACTGGGGTTTGGGAGGAAATACTTTAAATTATGTAAATTTTGGGGGGGATGGAATGACCCTTTGTACCCATGTTAGAGGAGAAATAATGGACATGGAAGTACTCGTCACACAACCTCTACTGAATGCCCAACCCCACTCACGGACTTACACTCCCCCTTGTCCACCCATCCCTACCATCTTCCTGGACAACGGGACAGGACATTACAAATGGGACAGTCCGTCATTTTCCCTGGGCAGAGTGATACTATGACTACAGATAGACTACAACATATTTCGGTTTTTTACCTCTTTGCAGTCTGCTTGGTGTATACGCAAGAATGGAATTCCGGGAACTCGTAGAACTGTGGACTCATACCTCAGCGGATGCAGTCAATATAGTACTAAGGGGAACTACATCCTACTTATTTTCTGTGCTTTATATAGCACTTGATGTTGCCCAAATGGGCACAGTCCTTTCCACATCTCTCTCACACAATCTGCTGAATTATAACTTAGAAATCATGAGATTGGGAGCATGCTAGCTTCACAGCAGTCATTCATATACAAATGCAACATCATCCTTTTTAGGCTGAGGCCACACTTTTTGCTCAAGTTATTGTATGCTTGCATTGTGATCTGCTATATGTTCCGCAAAAATGGGTGATCACTTACACTTATAGTTACAAACATGTTGCAGAGGTGTAGGGGGAGGATAATGAAGTGAACCTGATCTTAGCACAGCTTCTGTACATGTATTCTCAATATCACACTTATAGTACACATTATAGAAATAACATAGTACAGAGCTGCAGGGGGAGGATAATGAAGTGAACCTGATCTTAGCACAGCTCTGTACAATGTATTCTCAATATCACAACTTTAATAGTTACACTTATAGAAATAGCATAGTACAGAGCTGCAGGGGGGATATATGAAGTGAACATGATCTTGCACAGCTCTGTGTAATGTATTCTCATATCACAACTTTAATAGTTACACTTATAGAATAGCATAGTACAGAGCTGTAGGGGGAGGATAATGGTGAACCTGATCTTAGCACAGCTCTGTGTAATGTATTTCTCAATATCACAATTTTAATAGTTCACTTTAGAATAGCATAGTCAGAGCTGCAGAGGGAGGATAATGAAGTGAACCTGATCTTAGCACAGCTCTGTGTAATGTATCTCAATATCCAATTTTAATAGTTACACTTATAGAAATAGCATAGTACAGAGCTGCAGAGGGAGGAATATGAAGTGACCCTGATCTTAGCACAGCTCTGTGTAATGTATTCCTCATATCACAACTTTAATAGTTAACTTATAGAAATAACATAGTACAGAGCTGCAGAGGAGGATAATGAAGTGAACCTGATCTTAGCACAGCCCTGTGTAATGTTTTTCTCAATATCACAACTTTATAGTTAACACTTATAGAATAACTAGTACAGAGCTGCAGGGGAGGATAACGAAGTGAACCTGATCTAGCACAGCTCTGTACAATGTATTTCTCAATATCACAACTTTAATAGTTACACTATGAAATAGCATAGTACAGAGCTGTATGGGAGATAAGGAAGTGAACCCGATCTTAGCACAGCTCTGTGTAATGTATTTCTCAATATCACAACTTTAATAGTTACACTTAGAAATACATAGTACAGAGCTGCAGGGGAGGATAATGAAGTGAACCTGATCTTAGCACAGCTCTGTGTAATGTATTTCTCAATATCACAACTTTAATAGTTACACTTATGAAATAGCATAGTAACGAGCTGTAGGGGAGGATAATGAAGTGAACCTGATCTTAGCACAACTCTGTGTAATGTATTTCTCAATATCACAATTTTAATAGTTACACTTATAGAAATAGCATAGTACAGAGCTGCAGAGGAGGGATAATGAAGTGGAACCTGATCTTAGCACAGCTCTGTGTAATTTATCTCAATATCACAACTTTAATAGTTACACTTATAGAAATAACATAGTACAAGCTGCAAGAGGAGGATAATGAAGTGAACCTGATCTTAGCACAGCCCTGTGTAATGTATTTCTAATATCACACTTTAATAGTTACACTTATAGAAATAACATAGTACAGAGCTGCAGGGGGAGGATAATGAAGTGAACCTGATCTTAGCACAGCTCTGTACATGTATTTCTCAATATCACAACTTTAATAGTTACACTTATAGAAATAGCATAGTACAAGCTGTAGGGGGGGGATAATGAAGTGAACCTGATCTTAGCACAGCTCTGTGTAATGTATTTCTCAATATCCAACTTTAATAGTTACCCTATAGAAATAACATAGTACAGAGCTGCAGGGGAGGATAATGAAGTGAACCTGCATTTAGCACAGCTCTGTACAATGTATTTCTCAATATCACAACTTATAGTTACACTTATAGAATAGCATAGTACAGAGCTGCAGGGGGAGTAATATGAATTGAACATGCTTAGCACAGCTCTGTGTAATGTATTTCTCAATATCACACTTTAATAGTTACACTTATAAAAATAACAATGTACAGAGCTGTAGGGGGAGGATAATAAGTGAACATGATCTTAGCACAGCTCTGTGTAATGTATTTCTCAATACACAACTTAATAGTTACCCTTATAGAAATAGCATAGTACAGAGCTGCAGGGGGAGGATAATGAAGTGAACCTGATCTTAGCCACAGCTCTGTGTAATTATTTCTCAATACCACAACAATTTATAGTTACACTTATAGAAATAACATGTACAGAGCTGTAGGGGGAGGATAATGAAGGTAACATGATCTTAGCACAGCTCTGTGTATGTATTTCTCAATATCACAACTTTAATAGTTACACTTATGAAATAGCTAGTACAGACTGTAGGGGAGGATAATGAAGTGAACCTGATCTTAGCACAGCTCTGTGTAATGTATTTCTCAATATCACAATTTAATAGTTACACTTATAGAAATAGCATAGTACAGGCTGCAGGGGGAATAATGAAGTTAACATGAACTTAGCACAGCTCTGTGTAATGTATTTCTCAATATCACACTTTAATAGTTACACTTATAAAAATAACAATGTACAGAGCTGTAGGGGAGGATATAAAGTGAACATGATCTTAGCACAGCTCTTGGTAAGTTTTCTCATATCACAACTTTATAGTTACACTTATAGAATAGCATAGTACAGGCTGCAGGGGGAGGATAATGAAGTGAACCTGATCTTAGCACAGTCTGTGTAATATATTTCTCAAACCACACTTTATATTTCACTTATAGAAATAACATAGTACAGAGCTGTAGGGGGAGGTAATAAAGTGAACATGATCTTAGCACGCTCGTGTTATGTATTTCTCAATATCACAACTTTAATAGTTACACTATAGAAATAGCATAGTACAGAGCTTGCAGGGAGGATAATGAAGTGAACGATCTTAGCACGCTCTGTGTAATATTTTCTCAATACCACAACTTTAATAGTTACACTTATAGAAATAACATAGTACAGAGCTGTGGGGAAAGATAATGAGTGGAACATGATCTTAGCACAGCTCTGTGTAATGTATTTCTCAATATCACAACTTAATAGTTACACTTATAGAATTAGCATGTACAGAGCTGCAGGGGGAGATAATGAAGTGAACCTGATCTTGCACAGCTCTGTGTAATATATTTCTCAATACCACAACTTTAATAGTTTCACACTTATAGAAATCACATAGTAGAGCTGTAGGGGGAGGATAATGAAGTGAACATGATCTTAGCACAGCTCTGTGTAATGTATTTCTCAATATCACAACTTTAATAGTTACACTTATAAATAGCATAGTACGAGCTGTAGGAGGATAATGAAGTGAACCTGATCTTAGCACAGCTCTGTGTAATGTATTTCTCAATATCACAATTTTAATAGTTACACTTTATAAATAACAATGTACAGAGCTGTAGGGGGAGGATATAAAGTGAACATGATCTAGCACAGCTCTGTGTATATTATTCTCAATACCAACACTTTAATAGTTACCCTTATAGAATAACATAGTACAGAGCTGTAGGGGAGGATAACGAAGTGAGCCTGATCTTAGCACAGCTCTGTACAATGTATTTCTCAATACCACAACTTTAATAGTTACACTTATAGAAATAGCATAGTACAGAGCTGCAGGGGAGGATAATGAAGTGAACCTGAGTCTTAGCACAGCTCTGTGTAATATATTTCTCAATACCACAACTTTAATAGTTACTCTTATAGAAATAACATGTACAGAGCGTGGGGAGGATAATGAAGTGAACCTGACTTAGCACAGCTCTGTGTATGTATTTCTCAATATCACAATTTAAACCCTTTCACTGCCAGAGATTTTCTTTTTTTTTTTGCGTTAACTGCCAAAGAATTTTCAGGATTTTGCCCTCAATCGCTTTAGACTAATTTTACAGTAGGAAACCTTGCAGTAAATCAGGAATATTATACATTGTTTTTTTCAGCCACAAGTCTACTTTAACATGGTAACAGAATTTTGTAACTTTTCTGGAAATTTTAACTGGAATTATGGGTAAAATATGTAAAAAAAAATGAAAATTTTGCAAATTTTCATGGTTTTTCCCATTTTTACTTATAGTTTATCTTAAGGTTACACACAAAAATCTCACGTTTCTAAAAGCTCAGATACTCCCAGTACAACGATACCATAAGATGTAGGTACCCGACTTTTCCTGTACAAGACCCCCCAAACAAAACTGCACCTTCTAGAATATTACACCAAATTGAAATGTATAACCACTACTGACAGTTCATAGAATATCTACCAAATTAACTATAATATCCCCACAAGTGAGATATTTTTAGAAACTACACACCCGCAGGATTTTATGAGTGAGGTTAGTTTCGATCAAACTGCAGAACCTCACCCGGACGCAGCTCTTCGTCCAATTGTAAGTTATTTTCTCACATTTTCCTTTTTTCCTCAACTGTAAAATCAGAGACAAAATCAAATGAGAATTTTCAGCTAAAAACTGTGGAGGAAGTTCACACCGCATCTCAAATATGAAAGCCTAACCCCTCCCAATAAAAACGGTATGCCACATCATGGGTGTACCCAGAGACATGTGCTACAACTAACCCAGAGCGTGACCAGTGCCAAATGTCAGTAGCAGCAAAAAAATTAGCCAGTTTTGTATTTTGAACAGTCTGCAGTTTTTCCACAAAACACCCCCCAACTCAGAAATACCCCCACAAACTATATATTCCTGAAATCTCCCACCTTCAGCTATGTAACGCTGTAGTTCGTTCATTCATACCTCAATAGTGTGGGCGCAGTTCTTCGTAGAAGTTTTGCACTTTTACCAGATTTTCAAAAAATGAACACAAACAACTCAAAAAAGGTAGAATCATGTCCAAAAACCCCTGGAATGTAAAAAAAGTTACCAAATATCAATCTTTCAATTGTCCTGAATCAAGCGGTATGCCATATGTGTGATTACACACGCGGACTGAAAGCGAAAAGCCACAAAGTGAGACATGCACGATGGCTCAGAAACGGCAAAATTTTAGCCATTCCGAATTTGGACGGTCTTGCATTTTCTTCCACAAAACACCCCGTAACTTAGATAACCCCCACAAACTATATATTCCTGAAATCTACACACCCTTCAGCTATGTAACACTGTAGTTTTGTTCATTCATACCATCAATGGCGTGGGGCGCAATTCTTCGTGGAAGTTCGCATTTGTCTGAAAAAATGAACAAAAAAACTATTTCAAAAGGTAGAAATCATACCAAACCTCATTGAATAAAAAAGTTACTAAATATCAATCTCCCAATGTCCTGAATCAAACGGTATGCCATATGTTGTGGTTACCACACGTGGACGTGGAAGCGAAAAGCCACAAAGTGAAACAATGCACGATGGCTCGAAACGGCGAAATATTTTAGCCAACTCCGAATTTGGACATTCTGCAGTTTTTTTCCAAAAACACCCCCGTAACTTAAGAAATAACCCCCAAAACTAATATATTCCTGAAATCTACACACCTTCAGCTTGTAACACTGTAGCTTGTTATTCATACCATCAATGGCGTGGGCGCAGTTCTTCATAGAAGTTCGCATTTGTCTGAAAAATGACAAAAAACAACTTCAAAAGGTAGAAATCATGCCAAAACCTCATGGAATGTAAAAAAAAGTTACTAAAATCAATCTCCCAAATGTCCTGAATCAAACGGTTATGCAATATGTGGTGGTTACCACGTGGACTGGAAGCCAAAAGCCACAAAGTGAAACATGCACGATGGCTCAGAAACAGCAAAAATATTTAGCCAAATCTGAATTGAACAGTCTGCAGTTTTTCCCCCAAAACAACCCCACAAACCATATTTTCTCAAATCCACACACCTTTATCTACGAAATTCTGTAGTTTGTTCTTCGTAACCATCAATGGTGTGGGCGCAGTTCTTCGTAGAAATTTGCAGTTTTAGCAGATTTTCAGCTACGTGGATGGTATCATGCTTTCGTATATACATGAAGAATTCCAGGCGCTGTTATCCATAGAACTCTGTGCTTTTAGGAGATTTTGTGAAAAAATCAAATAAGAGGACTCAATGGTTGAAATCCTACCTAAACCCACTTGGCAAGTAAAAAAACCCACTAAACGGCAATCTCCCACATGTCCCTGAATCAAACGGTATGCCTTAAGGGTGGGTGCAACAGAGACGGGGCCACCAACTAGCTCAAATTGGACGCATGCAATTGCAATTACAAAAAAATTAAAAAACGCCACAACCCACCCCCCACCCCATCCCCCCCACTCCCCCTTTTAGTGGAAAACCAGTTAGTACGGGAGTCACACAAGTTTTTGCACACTTTATGTCCTAAGAATCATACCTGTCTTTTTTTGGTACCTCTGCAAAATTTCCTACTAAAATAGGCTTAGTTTCCCTTGAAATCCACAAAAATGATATCCACGTTTACTTTACCGATACACCGGGGACATTGGGAAGCTTGGGAAAACTAAGTTTTTTTGCTAATTTATAGTTTTAGGGTAAAAAAAAAAAAAAGGTGTGTGTATCACTTTAAGATTTTTTTGTGTGCATTTCCCCTTTTTTGGGGGGATCATTCCAATATGATCATCAATCATCTTAGGGAATGATACCGAACTTGGAAACGGGCATAAATGCCCGTTTTCCAATTCGAAATCCGATCGGAAAAATCACTCCCCGAAATCATTTTCCAGAAAGTGATTTTTCCATTCATTGGCAAAGATCAATAATTTGGTGATCAGAAGTGATCACCAAATTTTGATCTCTGTCCCCATTTTTTTTCTAAGTCTTCGCTAAGTAGCAAAGACTTAGAAAAAATCCTATTTGTGAATGGAACTTTGAGTTCCATTCACAAATGTATAGTAAAGCTGTCAGCATGACAGCTTGTACATACTAGGTACTGCAGCATGATCTAATGTAGATATAGCTGCAGTACCTCCACTAGACACCAGGGCAGCATCTTACCTACTTAGTGGAAGACCCCGGTGAAGCAGGAAGCTGAGTGGTTGTCACCGGGGTCTCCCTTTCCGGAACAAGACTGCTCTGCTCTGCTTCTCCACGTGGGACCGGCTGAATGCTGCTAAAGGTACTGTTATCTCTCGATCCCCCCCTCGGATTTGGACGAACCGGGGGGGATCGAGGGGCTGGGGGGCAGTTGAATGCTGCCCCCGATCGCCCCTAGCAGGGGGAAAAAAAATTTTGGGGGGGGGAAGCCACAGATCGTATATTCACGATCTGTGGCAGTTTGAGTATTCACTGCTAGATCGTGAATATACGATCTGTGGCAGGGAAAGGGTTAATGTTCACTTATAGAATAGCATAGTACAGAGCTGCAGAGGGGGATATGAAGTGAACCTGATCTTAGCACAGCTCTGTACAATGTATTTCTCAATATCACAACTTTATAGTTACACTTATAGAAATAACATAGTACAGAGCTGTAGGGGGAGGATAATGAAGTAACCTGATCTTAGCACAGCCCTGGTAATGTATTTCTCAATTTCTTTAAAGGGGACATTTGGAGGGTGTTGGTCTTCTGAATTTTTAGCTTTACAAATTCCTGCTTGGTCCAGTCTGGATGCCACCCTCTAACTTGTCTGGCAGTCCAACCAATAGAACACATGCTTTGAACACCACCTTAAGGGAACCTGTATTGATAAATACTACATTAATAAGTTATTGTAACAATGTCCGTATCCTCCTCCAAGATATCTGGACCACATTTTTATTTTGGAAATCACTTTTACTGTTACTTTGCTTCCACCTGCATCTTCAAAGATGTGCGCCGCCATCTTTGGTAAATCATACAATGACCCCACCATCATCAAGATACCTCTTGTTCCCTTCCCTGTTTGGGATCACCCCAAATCGGTGGCATACCTTCCTAATGCTTGTACAAGGTAAAAAACACCTTTAATATGTGACCGCAGTTCTCCTTTAATCAGCTGGCAAGTACGGAAGTGAAGATGGAAGACTGGACCGAAATAGGAGTTTATCATGATAATTACTGCTGGTAGATGTTCATGTTTCAAATCTCGTCCCTAAAAGCTTACAATTCAATACCCCATCAGTTCTAAATAATAATAAATAATTCCACCGACAATTTTGGGCTATTAAGACCTACAGCTTGAATGGGGGTTAACATGACTGTGCAAGCTCGGAATAAAAAACACACTTCCCTCTTTCTAATCAAAACCCAAAACATTACACCAGCATTCCAGACTTCCTAGCAGCCTAAACACAAGTTTTGGGAAATATTGACAAAGAGAACCTTGGTTGGAAAATATATCAACCAATGTGTCTACTAGCAGGGATTTCTCTTATAACTAAAAACAGGACTTAAGACTGAGTAACACGCTATACGATATTTTCCGGCCACTGACCGATGGTGCAGTGTATTGGTCGGGTCGTGGCGAAACTACGCATTGGGGTGGGTGGGGGGGCGTCTTGACCCCGAGCTCGGTTGTTCGTTCCTCCAGATTGGATGAACAGGCCTGCTGGTAAATCAGGGACTATGTGGCGGTTTCCTATGAAACCGCACAACCGGATGCGCAAACTGTCAGCTAATGGAACTGACCATTATCTAATCACATAGAACTTAGAACCACACAGCTTACATCTATCAAACGGTAATCAATATTCAGTGTTTATATGATACACGCGGGGAACGTAGACCACCACGCTACAATCTAATCACACGGTAATCAATATGTCGTTTTATATGATCACACGCGGGGAACTAGACCAACAGCTTACAATCTAATCCCACGGTAATCATATTCATGTTATATGATCACGCGTGGAACTAGACCACCACAGCTTACATCTAATCCACGGTAATCAATTTCGGTGTTATATATACACACGGGGAACTAACCACAAAGCTAACAATCTATCACACGGTAATCAATATTCAGTGTTATATGATACACGTGGGAACGACCACACAGCTAACAATCTAATCACACACGGTAATCAATATTCAGTGTATTATGATACACCGCGGGGAACTAGACCACACGCTAACATCATCACACAGTAATCAATATTCAGTGTTTATGATACACGCGGGGAACTAGACACACCAGCTAACAATCTAATCACACGGTGATCAATTTCAGTGTTTATGATACACGCGGGAACTAGACCACACAGCTACAATCTAATCACACAGAATCAATATTCAGTTATTCAGTGTTAATGATACACACCGGGAACTAGACCACCACCAGCTTACAATCTAATCACACAATTCAATTCATGTTATATGATACACACAGGGAATTTGACCACCAGCTTACAATCTAATCACACGGTAATCATATTCAGTTTTATTATATGATACACACGGGGAATTTGACCACAGTGCTTACAATCTCACACGAATCAATTATTCAGTGTTATATGATACACCGGGGGAAGACCACACAGCTTACATCTAATCACACGGTAATCAATATTCAGCGTTAATATGATACACACGGGAACTAGACCACACGCTTACAATCTATCACACGGTAATCAATATTCAGTGTTATATATACACCACGGGGAACTGAGACCACACAGCTTGCATCTAATCACACGGTAATCAATATTCATTGTTACATGATACACTGGGGAACTAGACCACACAGCTTACAATCTAATCCCACGGTATCAATATTCAGTGTTATAGTACACAACAGGGGGACTAGACACAACAGCTTACAATCTAATCCCACGTATCAATATTCAGTGTTATATATATACACAGGGGGAACTAGACCACACAGCTTACAATCTATCCCACGGTAATCAATATTCAGTGTTATATGATACCACCTGTGACTAACGCCAACACTTACAATCTACACACGGTAATCAATATTCAGTTTTATATATACACGGTGAACTAGACCACACAGCTTACATCTATTCACACGGTAATCAAGTTCAGGTTATATGATACACACGGGGAACTAGACCACACAGCTTACAATCTAATCACACGGTAATCAATATTCAGTGTTTATAGACACACGGGGAACTAACCACACGCTTTCAATCTAATCACACAGTATTATACAATAATATTTATGATCACACTGACCCTTTGGTACTGCGCAGTTGACCTTTCATGTTAATATCGTAACTGGGTTTCCAAGTTCCCCTTTAACTTACCATTGATGTGTAGTGATCTTGCACCCCCCACGTGGGTTGAATCACTCACGAGCTGACACTCTATACAGACTTGTGGGGTAACAACTCTCTGACCTT
The DNA here is from genome assembly GCA_019447015.1 of Hymenochirus boettgeri. Classification (NCBI taxonomy): domain Eukaryota; kingdom Metazoa; phylum Chordata; class Amphibia; order Anura; family Pipidae; genus Hymenochirus; species Hymenochirus boettgeri. Next base: position 8,758 of record JAACNH010001671.1, on the reverse strand, counting down.
CCCACCAATGGGCACAGATCCTCTCCTGCTTCTTCCTCTTGGTATTTCCCTGACCCTCCCCCAAGCTACTGGGTTTAACCTGTTGAAATGACCGCGGGGTTAATCTGTTATTGGAGCACCACTATGGCTGCTATGGTAATGGCTTGGTACCATACTAACTAGGATAATTTAATCCCACCCGAAAAGGTTAATGTCCCAGTTATAGTCTGAGTTTCATTGGGACGTAATTATTTTTCTACAGTTTTAGCAGCAACAGATGTGTCCATAACTATCCAATTCGATAATCCAAGTATCAGTCCTTAGAGGAAAGGAATATGGATAACAGCCCAGAGAGGAACCTCTTAAAGGCAAACGATGAAACAATAGATCAGTTGGGGAATAGCCCACCCCCGGACCTCCTCTATCCTATGTTAAAAACCCCCAACCCTAGGACCCCTCCTACTAGTAGTAATAAGGTTTTAATAAGGACATACGGTCATCAAATCCAAACCTATTCACCTTTTTTTTTTTCGTTTTTTTTTAACCCTCCCTAACAGTTGATCCAGAGTGAAGGGCAAAACAAAACAGTAAAAAGGGGGAAAAAATATGCACCGCACTATTTCCAAATGAGGCCTGACCAGTGCCTTGTAAAGAGGGAGAATAATATTTTTCCTCCTCTAATCTATTCCCTCTTTATAGACAAACAATATATTGACCTAGTCTAGCCGTTTGCCTACCTGGCATTGTGTGCTACCAGCTAAGTCTGTTATCTACCAAACCCCCAAATCTTTTTCCATTTACAGATGCACTTAAACAGAGTGATTATGTGTAGGTGGTGGCCCACAGGGATATTAATCCCAAATGCATCACTTACATTTACCAACATTGAAATCTCTCTGCCATTCTGTCTGCCCCATTATTGAAATAATGATCTAGCGTCTGCTTGCAGCACTTGCACATCATTGTGAAGTTTTCCAAGCTCTGCATAGTTTTAGTGTCATCATGCAAACAGAGACCTTATGCTCTTGATGCCCCTTCTAAGTCATTTTAAACGATATTTAAACAGAGACGGCCCCAGTACAGACCCGAGGACTCCGCTTAGGAACTTTAGCCCAACATAGATGAGCTCCATTTACCACCACTCTCGTTTGCGTCTCCAATAACCAATCTCTATCCACTGTACAACATGTTTTTCTTCAAGGCCAACAGTCCTGTTTATTTCATTAGTCTGCCTGTTGTGGACACGTATCAATCCACGTATCCACACATGCTGTGAACGGGGGGGGGGGGGGGCACAAACCTTTATTGAAATATTGGTATTACATTGGCTTTTTCCAATCCCAGCGGCCACATCCCAGACCAAAGCTAATCTGAACAAGATGAGAAACAGTGGTCTATATGATAGAACCTAAGCTCTTTTAAAATCCGGGATCCATCCATCTGGTTCCTGGCACTTTATTGAATTAACTTGATATTAACGTCCTCTATCCTATGTGAACACCCCCCACCCCGGACCCCTCCTCTAATCCTAAGTGAACACCCCCCACCCGGGGACCCCGCTCTTATCTATGTGAACCACCCCCCACCCAGGACCCCACTCTATCCTATGTGAACCACCCCCCCCACCCCGCGGGGACCCCTCCTCTATCCTATGTGAACACCCCCACCCCCCGCTGACCCCCTCCTCTATCCTATTGTGAAAACCCCCCCCCGGGGCCCTCCTATCCTATGTGAACACCCCCCCACCCCGTGGACCCCACCTCTATCCTTGTGAAACACCCCCCTCTATGCCTAATGTGAACACCCCCCTCTATCCAGGAACACCTATAACCCCCCCACCATCCTATGGAACATCCCCCCCACCCACCAGGGACCCCTCCTCTATCCATGTGAAACCACCCACCCCAGGGACCTCCTCTATCCTATGTGAACACCCCCCCCCCTGGATCCCTCTCATATCCTAGTGTGAATCTCCCCCCCCAACCTCCCGAACCCCTCCTCTATCCTAGTGGAACACTCCTCCCCCCACCCCTGGACCCCTACTCTATCCCTAGTGAACCACCCACCCCACCCAGGGCCCCCTCTATCCCTATGTGGAAACCCCCACCCCTGGATCCCTCATCTATCCTATGTGAACATTCCCCCCCATCCTCGGGACCCCTCCTCTATTCTATGTGAACACTCCCCCCACCCCTGGACCCCTCCTCTATCCTATGTGAACACTCCCCCCACCCCCGGAACCCCTCCTCTATCCTATGTAACAACTCCCGCCCCCACCCCGGAACCCCTCCTCTTCCTAGGTGAACACTCCCCCCACACCCCGAACACCCGGAACCCCTCCTCTTTATCCTATGTGTAAACACTCTCCCCCCCACACCCGGACCCCTACTCTATACTAGTGAAACACTCCCCCCCACCCCTGTGAACCACCCTCTCTCATATGTGAACACCCCACCCCACCCCAAGGACCCACCCTCTATCCTATTGAACACTCCGCACCCCCCACCCTGATCCCTCATCTATCCTATGTGAACATTCCCCCCCCACCTCTGGACCCCCTTCCTCTATTCTATTGTGAAACATCCCCCCACCCCGCCCCGAAACCCTCTCTAATCCTATGTTAACAATTCCCCCCACCCGGAACCCCTCCTCTAGCCTATGTGAACACTCCCCCCAACCCCGAACCCCTGCCTCTATTCCTATGTTAACACTCCCCCCCACCCCGGAACCCCTCCTCTGATCCATGGGAACACTCCCCCCCCCCCCGAACCACTCTTAAATCTGTGTGAACCCCCCCTAAGAAGATTATGTCATTTCCAGCCTCTACGCAATTGTTAATCCTTGACAGGCAATGCCTGGATTTTCTATGACTCTTGAGCACCTTTTTCGGGGAGTTTTGGGATGATGGTTTCACGGGTCTGCGGCTGACCACCAAGAAGTGGGTTATTCCAAGACTACCATTAGGGGGGGGTATACCCCATTACAGCCCATACACTAGTTACACAATTCAGCCAATCAGTCGACCTGTCATGTATCAATGAAACCATTTTACTTAGCAAAAGGCAAAAATCAGGCTAAAATTTTCTTTTTTAAACGTTTCGTTTTTTCTAAAAAGTTTCAAGTCTAAGTAAAGATTATAAATCACTGTTGATTTACTAAAGAAACCCCATACAAAAATAAAAGTCTAAAAAAAGATTGCAGAAATGTATTTGTCATTTTTTTTTTGATAGATAGCGCTATAGTTCAGTATAAACCCATTCACATCAGGCCACGCCCTGAGAGCGTTACAACTCTAATCACTGTATCGCACACTCATAATTTAGTAGGTATATTAACCATGGGTTATCTCCCCGACACATGCAAAGGAGGGATGACAAATACTCGCCATTCTCTGATATCCCACCCACTAAAGTGGTGTTGGGCATTCAAATGATATTGTATTTATAGGTCACTGATTATAGTTTGGCTCACAGTAGATAATATAAATTATATATAATTCCTATAATGGATTTAGAGTTAATGTTATATACGTTTTAAATATTGGATATTATACGCACGAAAGTTGACATTTTGCCAGCGATAATTAGACACAACTTATCAAATTCACACATCACCGGCTCTAAATTCACATAACCCCAGGTGGGTTAGATCCTATAATTAGAAAGATAAAGGGCCCATTACATGCAATCATTTCCCAATCACTTTAAAGCATCCAAACTATTTAGATCAATTACCGAGGACATTTTTCGTGTTTTCGGTGAAAAAAAATGTGGTCGGGCAGACGGAAAATTTCTTTATTTACCAGTATACAAGGTCCTTCCACTGTTTTTCAAGCTGAAATCTACAATAGATTGCGCGGAGCAAGTGGGGCAATTCCGAAGGTTGTTCCAATGGGATTTTTTGATCTCGTTTGGACTATTGAAATCCGATCAGAAAATCCCTTTGGGCGTGTTTTATTACATGGAGGCATGGTTTCTCATTTAAGGCAGCCTTACACACACACACACAGTCAATATAATACGCCCATCTATACTTCAAACGCTATGGATTCCAGAGATGGATCTTGACCTGCAGGCTTCCAGATGCTTGTAACTCCAACATTCCCTTTCCAAGCCACACTCTCCACATTTTACAACCCTACCTACCAACCATCTTGACCACCCTACCTACCACCTCTTTAACACCCGCCTACCGACCATCTTTACAACCTCCTAACCGACCATCTTTTACACCCTACCTACGACATCTTTACAAACCACTACCTACCGACCATCTCTTTACACCTAACCTACCAGACTCTCTTTACCCACACCCCATTTACACCTTACAGACCATTTCACATTTACACCCCTACCTACCGACCATCTTACACCATACCTACGACCTTATCTTACACCTTACCATCCGCACCACATCTTTACACCCTACCTCCGAAACTCTTTCCCTACTACCCCATTACTACACACCCTACCCTCTTACACAACACCGAAACATCTTTACACCCTACCTACCAACCATCTTTACATCCCCTACCGACCATCTTACATCTACCTACTCGACACTTTACACCCCTACACTAACCCGACCATCTTTAACATCCTACTAACGACCATCTTTAAACCCTACATACCCGGCATTTTCCAACCTACCTACTGACCCATCTTACCCAACCCTACCTACCGACCATCTTTACACCCTACCTACCGACCATCTTACACCCTACACACCGACCATACTTTACACACCCTTTCTAACCACATGTACAAAGGTAGTGAACACACATGCCCTAGAGAATTAGTCGGGGCCTAGTCAGGGAAGCGGTGGAGGAGTGATCGAGTACCTTACCTTATCTTCTGATCCCCCAGTTTTTATGAGAACGTGAGGTAGATGCCACAGCTCCTTTACCACCCGTTCTTCAAATTCTAAATGGCAATTTTTTCTTCCCATCATACTTGAACTATAAATTCATACATTTAAATACACAAAATTAAGTTAAGACAAAAAAAAAAAAAAGAAAAAAACGTAATAACACAACCCAGCAGTTAATTGGGTTTAATGTTTGATAGGAGACGTACACAGTCGTCGCTGTGTTTATTAATCTTCTGATTACAATTACAATCAGGGAGATTCCAATAAAGTTCTATCATTAAAATGGTGCTAGTTTTGCCCCAAACCATCAATGTTAGCGTTCAATGTGTAAATAAGATCTAGTTGGTTGGGCAAATAGCACCATTGAATAACAATAACACTTTTATTGAATAACCCTGACTGTATATTAATGTCCTCTCCAGCCGCTTAGTGGGACGTGCAGTGAATGGCCCTCCTATATAATTATTTTGTAGAGAGTCTTTATCTTTAGCCCTGTTGAAACAACGTGTCCCTTCGCTCTCTGCTGTCAACAAAGCACTCTGGGTATTCCTATGTTTTCTACGTCTGGCACCATAAATGGTTCCCCCGGTACCCTGGGAACTAATCTACATGGGCAACCCCACTTGAATTTGGACTGCTGTATTTACACTTCTGCCTGTAGTCTTCTTACTTTGCGTTGGTTGTACAAGACTTCCCCTCTTACATAACTAATACTGTTTCAATACATCTACGACGTTAAAATGTGCAAATAAGGATCCCACAGAGTATGAGGCCTACGAAGAAGCACAGAGATCCGAAATCTGATTTTAGCTTACTCTAGTAGACCAAACCCATTCTTCGCTGCCTCACCTCATTACCCCGCCGCAATCCGACGCGCGTATCACCATTACTTTATTCCGTAGATTTTTTTAAGGCACAAACCCTGATCGTCGTACTCGTACGGCCATAAAAACATGGGGGTTTGACCCCGGCGTGTGGCCAACCGAGGTAATATTTGCCAACTGATCGTATTTTGAACATTACTGACACGAGCCGACCCGGATACCTAACTCGATATTATGCCACCAGCGAATAAATGAGTGTGCCCATGCAGTGCGTCCCCACCGTGTTCAAGGCTCTTGCCTTGGGTGCTCCCTGAGACACAAGTTTCATGGCGTGGCTACAGCAGAATTTTAAATGTAGGAGACCAAGAGGAATGCTTCCATCTAAACCGTTAATTTGGAAGATATTCTATGTTAACCGTCAGAAGTGGTTATACATTTCAACTTGGTGTAATATTCTTGAAGGTGCAGTTTTAGTTTGGGGGGGTCTCCTGTACAGGAAAAGTGGGGTACCTACATATATCTGGTATCGTTGTACTCGGGAGTATCTGAGCTTTTAGAAACAGTAAGATTTTTGTGTGTAACCTTAAGATAACTATAAGGAAAAATGGGAAAAATCCATGAAAATTTGCAAATTTTTTATTTTTTTGACATATTTTACCCATAATTCCAGAAAAAATTCCAGAAAAGTTACAAAATTTTGTTACCATGTTAAAGTACACTTTGTGCTGAAAAAAACAATGTATAATATTCCAGATTTATTTACTGGGGGGTTTCCTACTGTAAACTTTGACTGAACCAAATGTGTCTAAAATCCTCAAAATTGGTGAATTCTGCTGGCTGCGAAAGGGTTAAGCACTTTGTACCCATCCCCCCACTTGCATCTGTATGTTGTCCTTCCCACTTAGATTGTAAGCTCTTTGGGGAAGAGATCTCATTCCTAATGTGTCACAGCATGCTGCACTTATATATCAATGTATACATTATTTATATACATGCTTTCTTAACCGATGTATGAAATTGTATTGAATTTAATTGAATTGTTATTTATGTGTATAATTGCACTTATCCCCTTGTTTGTATTCTCTGTATTTTATAATGTACAGCGCTGCGTACCCAAGTACCAAACCTTGAGAGGCCTCTGCTAGTTCATCTGTTCTTGTTACCAGGTGTGCTACTTTTTGACTGATTTTCCCCTAATTGTGTATGGAGAGACTGTAAAGCTTTGACCAGTTCTTCTTGTATTAAGACCCAAATTTGTGGATCAAGATCTGGTTCTGAACTTGGAGGTAAAGCAGATTTTCATTTGCTTGCTAGAGTGCTGGAGGGTAGGTACCCCACACTCCACTGCTACAGAGGTTGTGAGTAAAATAAAAGGGGATAGTAGAGACGAAGACACTTGTTTATTATGATAAAAAATAACTAGTGGGTATAATGGGCTATGTCCCAGCCAGAGCCGCGACTGACCATCCAAGAAGGTTTGACAGGTGGTGTGGTGTGGTGTCTCGCAGTACAATATTTATATTTTGCGTGTGAATAGCCACGCGGAGATCCGCAAAGAAAAAAAAAAAAAAGGGAGGAAAGGTAGGGGGATGTTACTAGAACCGCTGTGCGAGATTAATTAGCATTCAGTATCGTACGCTGCGGGTGTGTTGGAGTAAAATTACATTTACTCATTAAGTTTATGTTACAGATGTACGCACAAAACTAATGGTAAATATGCATTGCATCAGGTGTTTGCAGGTCAATGTAGTGTAAGCCCCACACTACCCAGATAGTACATTAGGTACCGGGAGTTGTACATGACTATACTATAAAATTAAATATTACATCTCTCGTTAATACTAAACATTCAGTCTTTGGGTCACCAATACTATGGTCACCTCCAGTATTAATATCTGGACTGATCATATCGCCACTGTACAGTGCAATATATAAGGATTGAGTTACCTTAAATGAAAGTGCCTCAAAATGACAAGGCAGGACCAGTCTGTACAAAGATATAATTGGATTACTTATTCTAAAGGGGAGACCAGTATTAGTCTACTGCAATAGTATTGGATACCCATGGGTACCCGCTTAGCAGGTCAGGTTCAGGTAACCCGCATTGAGTTTGAAATTCAGACTCAATGCGGGTTAGCCGAACCTGACCCACAAACCGGGTACCCAACTTCTCAACCGGGTACCCAAGTCCAAATTCTCTGACAATGATGGAAGCTTTGAAAGCTCAAAGAAAAGATATAGCAAGATGAATTTACAACAACTAAGACCAGGACATAATCGATTGTACATGAATATTGTTTTGGAAACTGCACTGGGCACCTGATGAAAAACCATTTGCATTGGATTTTGAACTTCTATGTAGTGCAAAATGTAATGCCTTTTGATGCAGAACAGTCATGTAACATATACTGCATCGTGGGAGTGTGATCATGTAAGTAGCGTTCTTTAGTGTTATTATATCTCTCTACAAGACGCAAAAAAGAAAGTTTTCAAGGGGCTGAGAAAATTTTAGAAGAGGTGAAGCACATGAGTGGTAAAGGATTAAAAATAATCAAAGAAGTGGATCCAACACAGAGGAAAACTAGTCTGAATCCCCTTTGGGAGAAATAACAAAAAAGTTAGGTGATGAAAGAGCAAGAGGAGACAAACAGGATTATCTCCCATTACCACAATAGAGTTGTTAAACGTTGATATCACAGAGATAAAGGGCGATATTTATAAATGTTCATTATTGGCAATGTCTGATATTGAACCATTATTACTATCAGAAAATCTACAGCTAGTAGCAATGGTTTTTCCAAGGACAATATTGCTTTTATGCTAAGATGTAAATCTAATAACAACTGGGATGTGGGTCCAGGACCCCTAAGTCTCAAAGGGCCCTTCTTGTGCTGCAAGGGCCCTTTTAGGGCCACAATGGCTCCATGTAACTAACTCCTGTATCATTATCTAATGCACAGAAATCCTGTGCTAAGGACACTGGAGACCAGGCTGCTACCAGGATTATCGGGATGCTGGATAAAACAATGAGAGACCAGGGCCAACAAAACAATCTCAATGTATCGCTGCGTTTGCAATCCTCTCAA